>MVGT01003318.1:556235-705678 GCA_002174775.1 Macleaya cordata
CTTCCGGTGGTGAGTTGAGTTCTTCGGAGCCTTTGTAGATTTCTTCTCTTTCAACCGAAGTGAACCGAGACTCACTAGACTCTAACTCAAGTTACATTGACCATCTTGAGTTTACCTTTGACACGAAATTCGACAAACATAAAAACATGGACCTTTCAAACCACAACAAAACGAGATCAACAAACAGAACATCATCTTTGTACCTCAATAAATAATCGCAAGTGTTTGATGATGGCACTGTCAGAAGCGGATTCTGCAACACTTATGACTTTAGTAGATGAAGATCGCTCTATTTACTTAATCATTTGATTCCATTAATTCCCATATGTTAACAATATGTTTTTTAATTATTTATTTGGAAAATGCTCATATTTGAATATAGGTAAAAAAATGTTTTTTTTATGGATGAATAATTTTACTTACTTTCATTTTTTGATCGGATTTTTACATACCTTTCTAAGAACTTACATAGTACATACCTTTCATTTTTTGGAATTTCATTTTGTTTCCATTTCAGTAATCTCACTCACCAATGTTCTCACTGTGACAATTCAACGCCTCCTTCTCTATCTTGTTCAGTGAGATTAATCCTGTGTCAGGCTTATATCTCATTGATTTAATCCGCTTTACAATCTCATCCCAAGATGCATACATCTTTTTGAATCTCGGGTGAGTTCAGTCACCCACAATGAACTCATGAACAACATCTTCAACTTCAACTGCTCTGACACCACACTACACCAAAGTAGCTATTTTGGGACGGCCAAAAAGTTATGTAGGAACAGTTTAAAGCCGTTCCAGATTAGGAACGGCTGTGAAGCCGTCCCAAGTTGAACAAACATGTTTCCATCCTTAATCTGGAACAGTAATGAACCGTTCCAATAGAACGAGTAAGAAAATATGGATTTGGGCCGTTCCAACTCCCAAACATTACCCCTTCTTTCTTTTTTTTTTTCTTTCTTTCTCATCAGTCGAGAAGAGTCTTTCCTTCTCTATTTTTCTCTCTTGTCAGTCGACTCTAGGGTTTTGAAATCTAGCTCCAGGAAGCAAATGGTTGAAGATAAAAATCTTTGTCATCAAAGATCTTAGATGTTTTCGGCTAGGGTTTCAAAATTTCTCTTATGAAATTTTTGAAGATCGAAAAGGTAAAGACAAATCAAATCAAAATCTTAATTTTTCTTTTGTTTTTCTCAAGAAGAGTTTCGATCTCGAGTTGTTTTGATTCTTCTGAATGATCAAGCAAAGGTTCCTGTTTCATTATGAGATCTGATCATTTGTAGATCTTCGATATTTGGATCTTAAAGAGGTTTTTTGTGTTGAAAATTTTTGTTGATTTAATCTATCTTCCGATCTTGGAAGATCAGTTAAGAACTTGAAGCATTTTTTAGCAAAAAATCAGATCTGAAGGAAGATATCCTTCAAAACTAATTTCAAACAAACACCTTGAGGTATATCTCTTCCTATCGATCTCATTCATCTATGAACTTCATTTTTTATGGATTGTTGAAGATGGAGCTAGGACATCTTATTCGGATTTGAGTGATAGCGAGGACGAAATTGGGGATTCTTGGGGACTTCGTTATGGAGTTCTAGGTTAGTTAATTCAAAAATTATATTATAATTGAACATGAATCCAGTTATTTCTTTCATAGATCTACCTTCTAGCGTTTAATTTGAATGCAATATGTGTTCATTATTAATCAATGTTCAATTTTTCTCCTTTTTCTTCTCATAGACTTGCAATTTTCATTATGTATATGTATATGGAGATAATATTTTTAAATTAAACTGATCTTCTGCTTTAATTGTGTAGATTAGTTCATTATTCCCTCTCTCTGTTTATCTCTCTAACCTGTTGTTTATTTCTAGATTTATGTATTGTTCTTACCTTAATCCTCTTATAGTTGTTTGGATCTAGGAGGAAAAAGCATAGCTACATGGTGTTTCAACTAGGTTCAAGATCTGCTTGAGCATATATAAATTTAGGTCACCCTCTTTGAAATCTAGTCAGTAGTATCAGTTCTGTCTTATTTTGATTGCTATTTGTGTATTGCCAGTCAATGTAATGGAGTGTGGATGTGGTGTAACAATCAAGTTGGTTCAGTGATCTTCACAATATATATATAAGAGTTAAGAAGCCTGTTCGATCGTAAAACATGATAGATATGTGCATAAATTGAAACCCTTACAGGAATTAACATCAAGATGAATTTCACTTTTGATTCACTTGACACTCATGGCTCAAGATTTCAAACTGTTTAACCTGCTTCATCATCTTAGTTATCTTGTCCTTAACCAAAGGACTAAACAGATTTAATTAGATTATTTTGTTGTGGGTCTTTAACCAAATATCATCTCAAGGATCTTGAAACCCTTCATTAACATGTAAATTGCATTCTTTACGATTTGAACATGCACTATATCACATATGTAATAGGTCAAGTATTTGCTAATTTTATCTGACCGTGCTACATGTTCTTGAGGAGCAAGAACCCCTGCTCTTTCTGCAATTTACTTCTCTCCATTATTGGCTTTCAATTTTAGTTTGAATTTGAAGTATTTATCTATGTGCTGCTTGAGTTTATATGGTGTGTGAGCCTCTGCTTTTCCTTGTTGTTTGCTTGGTTAATTATTATAACTACATCATCCTACCTATGGGTGAGTTGTTGAATTGTACACCTACTTGGATTTGGGATTCAACTTGGCTTTGATCCATTGCCTTTTAAGATTCAAGTTTTGGACATCAATTCAAAGTTCAAGTTTCACGTGTCAGATTTAATTACTTTGCAGCTCAACTCCGTACAGTCACTAACTATTTTCATGCTTACTATAACACATCATACCTGGCCAGGAGTTTTCTGTACTTTTTGTGCTCTCACTCGACCCCACATCTTGGGTTGGTTCTTGGACGTAGTCGAAGAGACCGGATGCGCTCTGGAATTGGGGAAAGCAGAGATTAGTTTCGTGGCGAGAATGTTGTCTTGGTGAAGGGATTTGTGGGAAAGATGAGCTTGGTTTGCTTGAGTTGGTTTAATTTGAGAGGATTTTGTTGCATTAACAGAGAGAACTGTTGCTTTGTTTTGTGTTTGTAAGTTATCTAGTTTGGAAGGAAGTTTCAACTGCCTTCTTGTTCACTTGAACAAGGATAACAGAGAAAAATCTGAATTGTCTAAATTGCCCCATATACTTCACAACGGCTTTGGGGAAAATTTTAAGGGAATTACCATTAATAGGAGAGTATTTCAAGGATGTGGTAGATATGCCCAAAGATGGAAGTTATATTATATATGAGCAAAAATCCGCTTACATTGTTATTCTTATAAAGAGTTTACAGTGATCCGAGAGCTGATTTTGGGTGAGGATGTAGCCCATTCTAAAACTTGTAACTCCATTGTTTGCAATTAATGGTAAAATGAGTGACTCAATCACAAATGATATATATATACACAGTTCACTAGAAAAGAAGCTCTCTTATTGAAGTATTGAACTCAGCTCTTACAGGAGGAATTGGAAAGTTGTTTCTTCTAAATTTTCTGAAAATAGCAGAGAGACTAACTAGTTACAGGCATGGGGGGTTTTATCTTCAGTTATGCTTCAGATTAAATCTTCTGTTCTTAAGAGTGTAATAGGGGAAAAACCCAACATCAAAACAATGAAGAAAATTTCAATCAAATTTTAGCAATGAAACAGAGATCTCATCATCAACACGCGCCACTTTTTTTTCTTTCTTCCGCTTTCCTTCGTAAACCCCTCAGACACGTTGAAAAACCAAACAGAGAGGTCGCCATCCTTGATTTCTTTCTTTGTTGACTCACTAGTTCTTGTTTTAGTGTGTTATTCTCTTCAATGATTGTGCTCCTCTCTTCTCTTAAACTTTTGATGGTATTTTCAAACTGCAAAAAAAATTCATCACATGTCACAAATACTATTTGCTTTACAGTATCAAAGGCTGGACATATCACTGGATACTATTAGCAACTAACTGACCTCGCTTAGCTTCAATTCCATTTTATTTAGGCTTGACTTCAAATTCCCAATATCCTTAGCTAACTGCAACTTCTCCACATCTATCACTTGTTCCACATCCTTGGCTAGTTTCAACTCCTCCATGTCATTAGCTACCTGCCACAAACAAAAATTGCCTTATGACTCATGAGGATTTCTCTAGCTGGAAAGTAGAATTTCAAGAACAATCTTGCATTCTGACTAGTAAATATCCTTCATAGTAAATGATTCTTCAAAAAGATTTATAAGTCAAAAGAAATATTAGGAAACCACAAGATAGACTCAGTAAGCCGTGACTAGCTAGAAGAAGACATAAACAGACAATTCAGATATATGTCCCCTTGAATGACAATGCCCACGAGAATATGAGAAAGAAGCAGGTGGCATAAGTTCTACTGCAGAAAGATCTTGGTCTTGAAATAAAGAAAATAAGAAGTTCCTCACTACCAAGGTTAGCTACAGAATAACTTCTTTTACCATATAAGGCAGCAGGAGGTTCTTCAATCCACTCAATACTTGATCCTTTAGAGCTGGAGCAGCTTCATTATTCTTCGGAGTTCCATTAATTGCTAGCAATACTGGAGAATAGCGTGGGCTAATGAGCACCACTCTCAACTTCTTTTCTTCAATATACATTTCATTGTCTTTGTTGAACTGTCAAATTAAATAATGTGAAACCACGGCAAAGTAAAACATGTTTTTTTTTGTCTTTTAGTACAACTGCGAAAACTTACCATGCTAGATGGGATGTCCTTGTCGGTAGTCCCAAATGGAACAATCATGCTTTGAATTAGGAATCTATCTTTGCATTGCATATCAGGTGGAGCTACATTTTGAGCTTGCCTAGTAACTACATTGACACCAAATAGAAAAGTGTGAGAAATCAATTACAGAAAAATAGAATATACACATGCATACTCGCTAAACGTAATAGAAAACAGCGAAAAGAATAACATGTTAAAAGTAGTTTGTGTATTTTGTATGCTTGCTACAGTAGTAGGTCGAACACATGGAAAAATGAATGCATATTTACATGGAGGAGTTGGCATGTCGTTAACATTATTGTATCCAGGTGAGATGACAACGGTATTAGAATTTTCTTAGCTTTTTTAACAAATGTTTTCAAGCCTAGCTTTCCCATCTGATGTTACGCATCTGACTATCGAAATTGCTTTAGTTATTAGAAAATAGATATCTGTATTCTGATATTGCATTAGTTTTCTCTGCAGATTTGACTCTTTAGAGATCTGCGAAGCTACTACTTCATCATTAACTGTTTAAAAAGGGAAACAAGCAGTTTTCTAAATAGCTAAGCCTAAGAAATAAACCACACAACTGCAACATATAAACCTGCGAAATCACAAATATACACAGCCAAAACTTGGATGAAGTGCTCACTCAAATATGGCCTCATATAGTACATATGCATAATAAAGAGAACCCTAGATGTGAATCTTTGGGACATAACAAAGTGAAGAGAGATTTATACTTGTGATGTCACGTGTAGACCTCGGCTGAACAATGCCCATGTTTGGCTGCACACAATATATCTTCGGAGATGTAATTTTAAACTGAAATTGTGAAAAATATCATACAATTAGTTGAGAAAATCTACCCGTGTGCTGATTGAAAAAACTCAGACAAAGGCAAAGATTAATCAGGTTGGCAACTGGCATAAAACTTTTGCCTGGTCCTTTTCCTGACCCAAAGTAGTTGGGACTAACTTGTATGATCTTTAAGAAGTTTAGATTTACAATAGAAAACGAGAGAATTATGCAAATAAAACAGTATCGACATGACATCATTGATTTGCACCTTGAAAGCCAAAACTTGATCTGATTCATTCAGAAGCTGGAGTGAGCACGTACTTTGCTTCTTACACTCAACTATAAAAACAATAAGTAATTAATATGCAAATCCATCAGATTCTACAATTGAGGAGACAATAAAAAATCTGAAATGCGATGCAACAAAGATGCAAAATAATAAAATCTACTACTTGCATTTGCAAACATCTAGACAGAACATCTCTGTGATATAAATAAGGAAGAACTACGAACAGGAAGGTTGATGATTACATAATATTGCAGATCAGGAAGAAATACACAATTTTTTTTTATCGGAAAATACACAAATATGATTAGATAATGAATGCTAGGAGTGGACTGAGCAGTAACTCTCTTACTGTTGTACTAATTGACAGTTTCCACCTTACTATATATCATATCCGAAGTTAGACAAAATCTGAATTTAGATAGATAGACGTATAGAGTTCAAATTATAGTTAAAATAAGTAATAGACTAATGACAACAATGCTCATTCGAAAAGACCATGCAACAGTGTGGTTGCGCACTTGCGCACAACTTGCAACCTCGTTAAAATCGTGTGGCATAGCAGAACAAGCATTGATATTAATTGCAATATTTATAGGTGTGTTTACCGCAGTATAAAACCCTTAAAAGAACTTTTCTTTCTTTTGTAGTTCCTCACTCTCAAACTATAGGATCAAGCCAGCAAACAGAGAATCAATGTTTTGGGGTTTGGATTTTGCAACCCTAATTCCCCTTGTTTCAATATATGCTCCTCCTACATGCATCAATCAATTTGATTTTCTGATGTATACAAATGAAAGCTAACCAATTCAAATTACTAATCCCCAAATTAACAGTAGGGAATCTAAAGATTATTGCTTCCAATCTTCTTACCCGTGAACTTGAGTTCGGGTTTAGTCTCCGGAAACTCTGGATCCATGGTTCTTCCAAAAAGGAAATCCAACCAAGACATTTTAAAAAACAATGATGAAGAAGATCACTACTAACCAAATCTTCAAAATCTGCAAATCCAAAAAGTGAGAAATTAATAAACCAAATCATTGCCCAACTGAAGAAGAACTTGCAATGAAACCGTTATTTCTGTTATCTTCTTAACTGTCTACTTGAATTAAAAAATAAAAAATAAAGTGGCAATAAAATTATGAGGGAGTTGACTGAAAGTTGAAACAGTAGAGTTAGAAACCCTAGAAATAATTGCTTTAGTGAACTTATACGTATGGATGGTTTGATACAGAATCATGTAGGGATGAAGGAAAAAACTACAGAAAACAATATTTGTTTTCTATATTTTTGTGCGCCTCCAATGCATGCAGGTAGTGATTTATGTAATGAGATTATTGGACGGCATGCACTTGGGGGTGCTTGTGCTTGTGCTTGTGCGGCCCTTCCCTATCAAATCCGCACTCAAAACGAACCTTTTTTTAGGTTGAGTGAGAAATCAAACATATTAATTAACCACATAACAAAACGAGATCATCAACAAACGGAACATCTTTTTACCTATATAAATAATGGCAAGAGTTTGATGATGGCAAGCAGATTCTGCAATTCTTATGACTTTAGCAGATGGTGACCTTCTTCTATTTATAGACTGTAAGAACTTTAGAATTTCCTAATCAATTTTAAGGAATTAACGTGTTACAAGGTTTCCACTTGACAATGTTTCTGTGTGGATGAATATTTTTACGTAGCTTCCTTGTATGACCATAATAAAGATATGACATTCCCACTCTAGAACCTCTCCCACTCCCAAACCGAACTCCTTGTCAATGTGGAATAGTGACATAAGGAGGAATAATCCCTCGTTGGTTGGATAAGGGGAGATCTTAGGGTTTATATGAGTTTGGGTCAGCTCCACCTAATAGGCTAGTCTTTTGGGTTGGAAGTCCAAACCCGTCCAGATTCGGGACTCTTTAAAACTTGGGACATTTTAGTGGGTGAGAAAATCCCCTCTTCCAGTACTTTCTTTTTTCAAGTTAGTACGATGCTTCTAATATTGGTTAACTTCGAGATTTAAGGTGCTATTCTCATACTGTTCTTTCGAACGATATTTCCGCAACATTGTCATTCATTTTCAAAATATTAATCTTCTAAACCCGAGCACCCATACTCTTCTTTAGTAATTCAAACTGCCTTCTTGTTCACTTTGAACATGATAACAACAACAAAAAAAAAAAAAGAGAGTCAGAATTGACTAAATTACCCCGGATAGTTCACAGAATGATAAGATAAATTTACATGGGCATTATTCATTACTAGGAGGGTATTTTAGGAATAATGGAAAAGTTCAAAGATATGGTAGTTATGGCCAAACAAAAATAAAAAAAGAGAAGTTAAAACACTTTGTATTTATCAAGGGAAGTCCTTTCAGACACACAAAGAAGAAAAAAAGATCCTCTCATATACACCAAATTAACACGTCTTTGTTAAAATCCAGAAACTAAAGACCCTATCCTCTCTTATTGAACTCAGATCTTACAGGAGGAATGAAAAGCTGTTTGTTCTAAATTTTCTAGAAATAGCAGCAACTAACTAGTTACAGGCATGCCGGTGCTGGTGGTTATCTTTATAGGTAAGCTTCGGATTGAATCTTTTTTTCTTAAGAGTGTAGTTGGTATCCGAGAACCAAACTTACAAGCACAACCATGCAAACAAAGAGAAAGGGGAAACCCACTTGAACTTTCCGTACACCATTCTTCATTGTCAACATGGCCTGTAAAGAGAAGAAAAAGAAACAACCCACAGGTAGAAATTAGATCGTGAAGCATTAATAGATGAGATAATCTTTGGCCACAAATAAAAGAAATGGAGTGTTATCATTTTTCTTCATCTTTACTAAATTGACCTCGCAAATAATAGAGATAGATACTTGAGAAGAAGAAGGATGCTTTCGCAAAAGTTGACTCACTAGTTCTTGACTTAATGTTTGCTTCTCTCCAATGATTGTGCTCCTCTCTACTCTTAACCTTGTGATGGTACTTTCAGCCTGCAAAGTAATTCATAAGAAGTCATACTTGCTATTAGCTTCAAAACATTAAACAGTGGATATTTTCTATGTGTGCACCATAAAATAAGTAATCTAGTCTGCAACTAAAATTGGTCATGACCAGCATTGAGCACATTCACCAAATTTTTGTTGGAAAATTAACTGTGCCACCACCGTCTAACTATTTCAGGTAGACCAGTTAATAGGTTTAAAAACGGTAGATGTGCAAGCAATTAACTGACCTCACTTAGCTTTGATTCCAATTCATTTATGTTTGATTTCAACTTCTCAATATCCTTAGTTAACTGCAACTTCTCAACATCCTTGGCTAATCTCAACTCTTCTTCATCCTTAGCTAGTTTAGAATCCTGCACATTCTTCGCTAGTTTCAAATCCTGCACATCCTCTGCTTGTTTCAACTCCTGTACATCATCGGCCAGTTTCAACTCCTGCACATCCTTGGCTAGTTTCAAATCCTGCACATCCTCGGCTAGTTTCAACTCCTGTACATACTTGGCCAATTTCGACTCCTGAACATCCTTAGCTACTTTCAACTCCTGCACATCCTTGGCTACTTTCAACTCCTGCACATCCTTGGCCAGTTTCGACTCCTGAACATCCTTAGCTACTTTCAACTCCTGCACATCCTTGGCTGGTTTCAAATCCTCCATGTCATTAGCTACCTAATACAAAGGAAGGAAAATTGCCTTATGAGGATTTCTCTAGCAGGAAAGTAAAGTTTTTAGAACAATCTGCATTCATACTCATACCATGTCATTCTCAGCAAATGCAACTTCAGAAAGATAATAAATTCAAAGAAACATAAGCAGACCACAAAATAGTCTAATCAGTAAGGCATAAACCCACAATTCGGATATGTAACCCCTTGAATTACAATCCCCAAGAGAATCTGAGAAAAGCAAGTAGGAAAACTACTGCAGAAGGATGGTCATGAATAGCAATTAAAAAAAGATCCTCACTACAAGGTGAAAAGCAGAAGTTACCGTATTCGGCGGCAGGAGGTTTTCCTCTCCACTCAATACTTGATCCTTTAGAACTGGAGCTTCATACGCTGGCTCCTGCTTCGGAGTTCCATTAATTGGTAGCAATACTGGAGAATGGGGTGGGCTTATGAGGACCACTCTCAATTTGTTCTCTTCAATATATTTTCCATTGTCTTTGGCAAACTGTCAAGTCAAATAATGCCCACGATGAAGTACAACACTTATTTTTTTTCCCTACAGTACAACTCCAAAAGCTTACCATGCTAGGTGTGATTTCCTCCTCGGTAGTCCCAAATGGAACAATTGTGCTCTGAACTAGGAATTTATCTTTGCTTTGCATGTCAGGTGGAGCTGCTCGTTGTGCTTGCATAGTAACTACATTGATGAGAAATAGAAAAGCATGAAAAGTCAATTAGAGAAACAAATAAAATATGCATGCATACTCGTTAAAAGTAACCGAGTATGCTTCCTGCAGTACTATCAGTTCTACCAAATTGAGCAAATGGAAAAATGAACACATAATGACATGGAGTTGGCATGTCGTGAACATTATGGTTTCAAGGTGAGATGGAAAACAATAAAAAATTCTACTTAGCATACCATAAACATTTTCTAACAAATGTTTTCCAGCCTTTTCCATCTAATGCTACACATTTGACTATTGAAATTGCTTCTAGTTATTGGAAAATAGATATATGTACTGTATTCCAATATTGCATTGACTTTAGAGATTTTTCCTTAAAATGGAAAAAGTTGTCCAGAAAAAAGATAAACTAGCACTTTTCTCAGTAGTTAAACATATGAAATAAACCCACAAAACTGCAAAACCAAGACATTGATGAAGTCCCTGCTGAGTGACTTTACTTTGTGTTCATGTGTCATGCATAGAGCTTTAATGAGAAGATTTTGGCCTGATTACCAAAAAAAGAGAAAAGGATGTGAAGTTTTTGGCCCATTACAATTTACCAAGTGAAAAGAGATAACTGCGAAATCACAAATATACACAGCCAAAACATGGATGAAGTGCTAACTCAAACTTGGCTTCATTTTGTGCATGTCTAATCAAGAGAAACCTAGTGAGTTTTTGGAGTACCTGTGAAATCACAAGTAGACCTCGGCGGAACAACACCTACATTTGGCCGCACACAATATCTCTTTGGAGATGTAGTTTTAACCTGAAAATATGGCTGTACATTAAATTGATAGCTATAAAACTCTCTTAGCAAAAAGATTTGTCAGCCATCAATAAATTAGTATTTTTTTTATGCTAAAACATGTTATATAGATCATATAGGAGAAAATTAGTATCGTGAAATTTTATTTTTTCTTGTTTTTTAAATAAGCTAGTGTTTCTTTAAATTGATAATGATGCAAAGGAGTTACTCATAAGAAAATGGACGCAACAAAGTCATACTTGATACATGAGACTAGATTCATTTTATCACACAATTAGTTGAGAAAATCCACCCGTGTCATTTGCAATGCCCATTCCAAGAGCCAGACAAAAGCATATTTTACATCAGATTGGAAACTGGCGTAAAACTTTTGCCTAGTCCTTTTGCCTAGTCCTTTTGCCGACTCTGAGTAGTTGGGACTTGGGACGGGCATTGATGAAGATGAAAATACATTTGCTCGAGGGTAACTTGAATGACCTTTAAGAAGTTCAGTTCGACAATACAGAACTAGAAAATACTGTAACTAAAACAATATCCACATAAAATCATTCAAGAGATGAGTTGCACCTTGAAAGCTACAAATTGATCCAAATTGTTCACAAGATGAACCGAGCATGTACTTTGCTTCTTCAACTCAACTAGAAAAATAACAAGTAGTCAGTATGTTGATCCATCAGATTCTACAACTTATGAGACAATAAAACATCAGAAACAAGATGCAAAATAACAGAATCTACTCCTTGGATTTGCAAATATCGGGACCTGAACATCATCTCATCGTCATCCAAAGATATAAATAAAACATAGCTATGCAGAAAAACGCTGAGGACTACATAATATTGCAGAACAGGATCAACACCACAGTAGTACACCAATATGATTAGATAAATATGAAAGCATTTGGCTATTAACAATTGATTATCATCAGATTGGTAAACTACACAGATCGCATACTCAAATAGAGATTACGGAGAAGATGATTCACTTACTATATTTTTTTTATGGTAAAAGAAAACATTATTTAATGAAAAAGAATTATAGAAAAGGGGCACACATAGCCACGTAAAAGAAAACAGACACAAATAGAAACAATCAGACAAATCCAAAACTCAAATAAGGTTTAAGCCAAGATTCTTTATTGACCACATTACACCAACTGAAAACCAAATCCACATAGGGCATTCCCCTACACACTGGTTATGAGGATACCGAGAAGTACACACCTAAATATGTAGCATCAGCTTTGATTTAATTCATTTACTATTTTAATCCAAAAGAATTGGGTCTGTAGGTAACGTCATGTTGTACGTTTTATGAATCAAAAAAGAAGGTTCAGCAATACGAGAAGTCCAGGACCCTCCTAACAGAATTTGGACATTCAGCTATGTTCTAATCAAATTATGAACATAGATGCGATGGGGAAGTTACTATCTTACTGTTGTAGTGCTATTTGACAGTTCCAGATGACTACATCTTATAGTTAGACCAAGTCCGAAGTCAGATAAATCCAACATAGTATAAATTAACCATAAAAATGATCATTTGAATAAAACCATGCAATTGAGAGTTTGCTAACAAGTGACATCCACTTGCAATGCGTTAAAATTATGTGACAAAGCAGAACAAGCATACATGCGGTAATCGAATTACAGTGCTTATAAGTGTTTTAACAGCAGTATAAAACCCTTAAAAAATTGGTTTGTTATGAATAGTGAACTTTTCTTTTGTAGACCCTCACTCTCAAAACATAGGATCAAGCCAAGCAAACACAGAATCAATGTTTTGGGGGTTCAATTTTGAAAATTCATCATCCTTAAGTCCCTTTTTTTGTTATATGCTACCACATGCATCAATCAGTATGATTTTCTAATGTACCCCAAATGAAAGCTAACCAATTAAAACACTACCGACAAAAAAAAATAGAACAGTAATCTCTTTAAGGTAGAGAATCTAGAGATTGTTTCAGATCTACTTACACGTGAACTTGAGTTCGTGGGGTTGAATCTCCAAAAGCTCTGGACCCATGATTCTTCTTCAAAGGATATCAACCAGGTCTGTTTAAAAACACCAAAAACAGAGAAGATCACTACAAGCCAAATCTCATAATCTCTACATCCAGAAAGAGAATATAAGCCAAATTAAACTTTACCAAAACATTCAAAAATCAGGATTGATAAGAAATTAAAACAAATTTACTCCAAGTAACCAAAATATCAGATCCAAATCACCAGATGCATTTACAAATCAAAAATCAAAAATTACTACTACAACTACTTCAAATGATCGAAAAATTCTGCCGATCAACTAAAACATCAGACTCTAAACTCTAAACTCAACCTAATGTGAAGATACTTAGATCACTAACCTCTAATTTCCAGAACTATTTCCACTCAGATCGCTCAATAAGACACTAAAACAAATCAATGTACCAAAGCACAACAAAGATCAAGATCGAGAATCCGAGAAAACAATAAAAACGTTCAAAAATAAAAAGGAAACACATAAAACTATAGAGAAATCCTTACTGTTGAAGAACGATAAGATAGATTGTTATTACAGCGACAAATTTAACAGTGATTTGCAGAGAAATAAACGGACTTAAGACAGCCGTTTCGTTTTTTTTTGTTCTAAATTTTTCAACGAAACCGTCACGTACTTGATTGTAAACAGTAGAATGAGAAAGAGAAACCCTAGAAATTGAAGTAATGGAGTTTTAGGGTTAGGTTTGGTTGTTTGTTTGGTGGTCTGAAAACTCTGAAACACTGTCTGTGAGTCTGTGATGTGCAGGAGTAGAAGCTAAGTCTGTATGGTGGAGTTTGGTTTTTGTGTGTTAAAAGTGACTAGTGAGTGAGTGAGTGGGTGCAAGCGGTTGTACCCGCCGTGCGGTAGTGTTGTGTTTGTTGATACGACTCGGTTCGGTTGATTGAAATAAAGTTGACAAACTTTGATTTGTATTATTTTTTTTTTCTTTTGGACTTTTGACTTATATGCACGTGTTACGTAGGACCCACTTACAATCCTTTTCCACTTTTTATTTTCTTTTTTCCTTATTTTTTTCTTATTTTCATTCTTTGTGGGCCATGGTTTTGGACAACTCGGGCCCACTTTTACAAAGTTTGTGGTTGTCAAGTATAATTTTTGAGTCGTTATTTCAGGCTTTTCAGCCATGGGCCCTTTAGAGATCTAAATTTAACCGAGTCCGATTCCAAAATAGTTGAGTCATGTCTTTAATTAGTGTGAATCGGTTCTCAAACAGAATGGTCTGATTCACCCACGTTAAAACAAAATTGAACTCATCCAAATCATGTGAGAAGAGAACCATGGTAGAATCAGATACATATTGGCTGAATTGGTGTTCGACTAATCTGATTCCAATGACTCATGAGTCAACTCGTAATATTGAATCTCATTGTTATGGGAGATTGAACTAAATCCGAAACGAACGATCCAGATACAGATTCCACTCGATCATCGCCAATCAAGCTAAAATATTATTACGTTTTTATTGAAGACTCCCTTACATATTATTACTTGGGTCTACCTAAAGCAGGTCCAAAAGATGTACAGGGGTATGATGTTAATTCAAATTCTATTATAGAGGAAAATTTTGATTTTTTAGCTAGCTCCAATCAAGAATATCTGACTTTATAGCATCAAGATTCATGTACTCGTGGGTGAAGGGGAATTCAAGCACTTGAAGTTGAATCTGGCCTTTGGGTCCACAAGATCCATTTATAGGCCTTAGTCTTTTTGTTGGGTAGGTTTAATAAGAATCAAGAGAGTGGCCTTTATTATTATTGATTTTTGTGTTTTTTTTTTAATTTTTTCAGAACATATACAAAACTTATTATAATTAATTCAAGTCAAACAGTTGAAGGTATTATTAGTTTATAATTTATTAGTTTTTTAAATAACATCTTAATATATGTATGAGGTATATATTACCTCATATTTGGGAAATATAAATTTGTTTTTTCATATATATTAAAAATATAAAATTTTAACCCAATTAAAAGTTGGCTGAAATTTTGATCAACTTTAAAGAGTAGGTTGGAACTCCTAGAACTATGTAATTTTTTTATAAGGTTAATATATGTGGTGAGGAGATCATCCTCTTCACAAAAAAAATTGTTATTGGATTATATCCACTTGGACCTATAGGTTTGTGTAAGCACTGTGTAAATACTAAGTGGGTGTTAAAAGAGAAAAAACCAAGTAGAAGTAAAATTTGCCGTTCTCAATACGAGGAATGCTAGTGATAGGGGCTAGCTTACCTAGTGAATGATAGAAATTACAACAATACCCCTCCTTTAGTTGATACTTAGTAACTAAAATCGTGGTATATGGGTGACATTCTCCGTTGAAGACATCATTTCAGAACTAAGAATATTTTTTAATTAACTATTCCAACCCCATTTTTGTTTCCACTCCCGCTTTTGTTCCCACACTTATTTTGTGTTTTGATTACTTAGGGTATACGAATAGACATGTAGTACTAGACTTGGCAATATCAACCCTAACTTGCCAACCCGGCCCTAACTCGACCTGCCATTTAAACCGGTCGGGCTTGGGTTGGGATTTTTTAACCCGCCAAAAAATAGGGTTGGTTTGTGTAACCCGCGAGCCAACCCACCTAAACAAGCATTAATTAGAATTTTGATAAAATTATTTTGATTCCACTTATTTTATCCATATATAAAACCTTATTTAAGTCTTCATTAAAGCTCCATTTTAATTCCATTTGTTCTATCTTAATTAAAATCTATTTCTTCTCCCTCTTAATTAAAACTCAATTAATAAATAATAAAATGAAAAATGTAAAAAAAAGTCCCTATAAAAAAGTCATTATGATTTTAGTCCTTGTTTTATAAATTTAGTCCTTACTTTTATGACTTTTATGTCTAAAAGTATGGACTAAATTTATAAAACAAGGACTAAAATCATAATGACTTTTTTTACAGGGACTTTTTTCTAAAATCCCTTAATAAAAATCAAAACAATAGAGAAGATTAATATAATTAAGGTTATTAGAGTTAGAGTTAGGGTTACCAGGGTTAGGGCTATGGTTGGAGGAATTGACTTGTTTAATAAATGGGCTAGGGTTAGGGTTGAGGCTTCTTAGCTCGAAAACCCTAACCCTAACCCTAGCCCCTTGCCAGTTCTATGTAGTACTAAGGGAAAGCTAGCAGCGGTGCAGCCTGTGTTATTGAGTGACCTATCAACAGTCGTTAGAATTATCTTTTTTATGTTGTTGCATCTAGATAATGAGCAAAACATGGCCTTAATAACCAAAGTACCAAACCAAGATGAAACCTCTTTATCTGAAGATTCTAAACACCTGTGTAGAAATGTGATTGGCCAATGGGAATCTATGATTACAATAGGCTATAAGGGAGGTCTTGAATTCAAGGAAAATGCTACAAGCACCTTGAATTTGCACCTTTGCTAATACCTCTGATTATTTTATTCAAATTAGACTCAAATTAGACCCACGTTAGACCAAATTAGACTCAAATTAGACCCAAATTAGATCCCGGGTATGATTTTGTGTGCAAATCCGGACAGCATGTAGCATTACCGTGAATTCGATCTTTGACTAGCAAGCTTGTAATAAGGAAGATGAAGGATATTACATACCTAACGAGTGTTTGACTGAGCAATGAGCATCATCAATAGAAGCAAGGCCCAAACACATTATACTTCACACATATTTATATGCAGAGATGCTATAGGGACCGATCCCTCAATCTGTTTTTTTATACAGATTGAGGTGTCATCCTCCATCCACCATCCATTGTAATTTGTGGGGACCACACAAATCATAATGGGTGGTGGATTGAGGATGACACCTCAATCTGTATAAAAAAACAGATTGAGGGATCGGTCCCTCAAGCATTTTTCATTTATATGTACTTTGGGATAATCGGCAACAGTACTATGACGATCCAGATTTTCTGTGACCAATAATTAAAACTGAAATTTCAGAAAAAAATGGGTAAAAAGTAACTAAACAGGAATTAATGCCCAACAACCTGCCCAACTACTTTTACTAGACTACATTGTCCCCGCACGATTCCAAATCTTTCTCCAATAAATATGTTGCATGTCGACATAACAGACTTATGAGACTATCGCCGGCTATGTTGGGCATAAAATGAATTGGCTCGGATCAAGGGTTTCCAGTCTCGACGCACTCGGCCCTTGACCTTCAGTCACCCTTGATCCAGATCCAAATCCAGATTGGAATCGCCATTAATCTCACATGTTCATCGCCCTAAATTCGATATGCAAAATGCACGTAATATTCATAAGTCTTACATCATAAATTATGCCACGAGAAATAAAACATGTAGGTAAACAACCTATTTGATTGACCAATTATCCAAATCAGTCGATGACCAATTTTAATTAGAACATTAGATAGCATAAAATATTGCCTTCTCGTCAATGTTATGTATCAATGGACAATCTCATAATCTCAAAAAAAAAAAAAAAATCTCCCAATCAAAATAAGCCATTTTTTCATAGAACTAATGGTGTATTTGGATCCAGGGTTTTAGAGAGGTCGGATTTTGTAGGTACTATAGATTTGTTAAAAAAATGTTGGTTCTCAAATCTCTTATAAGTCTAACTAGTTTTCCAACAAACCACTAATCTCCATAAAATCTCTCTCAAAAATAATAGATTTAAATACACCTTAATGTTAATTAGCATGGGCTTAACATAAGATAATATTCGTATGTGAATTATAGGCTTGTATAGTCATGGTTTAAAATGTCGTGTCGTTTCGTAATGTTTTATCGGCTCATTTCGATTTTTTTACTCACCAATACGAAATATTACTTGAATTCATTTTTTTGAAAGTTTCGTATGGTCTTAGGTTGTATTGGTTTGTTTCACGATATATACCGATACTTTCAATTCAATCATTTAATTATTAAACTTTATATTTTACTACATTTTAAAAAGAATAAGAATGTATCGGAATGTATCAAAATATATCGAAATGTTTAATAATGTTTTCATGTGTTTCGTAATTCTAATGTTTCGATATTGTATCGTATCGTTTTGATGAATGTTTCTGTTTTTCAACATATCGATATATTCGATCAATACAAGATTTTGAACCTTGTGTGTAGGTATAGTGTAATCTCTTTTAAAAACTCATATGCGGATTATAGTTCGAAGAGGTCTATTGCACCCGGTCTCCTTTAGAATACTCCCATTGCATCCCTATTATGTAGGGCCTTAAACTAACTTCCAATGAAGATGCTCTCTTTATAATTTAAATCCATCTTACTTTGAAAATCAGTCCACTAAAAAACTTCAAACCTCGACAAAGCTTATGGGAAATCATAGATTAAAAAAATACGCTTTGAATTTGTTAATTTTTTAGGGGGTGGTTTGAGGAATTAAATGTTTTGAAACTGGTTGAGGATGTTTTAATTGGGATAGCCCTCCTCTTCTAATTTACGACATTTTTGCAATAAATGCTTTGGTGCCAATAGCGCAGCGCACATCTCGAGGACCAGAATTTTGTCTGGTTGGTAATTTTTAATCGTCCGATTAGATCAATAGCCATCCTTACTCACGATGAAAAATGCTACAGTCCAACAGCTAAAAAAACCCAATGTCGATGTTACCAAAAAAGTTCAACCACGTGGCAATTTATGCCCGGTCGCCCATACTAAGGCCAAATTACTTAAAACTCCTCCACTATACAAATCGTTAAATGCTCAGAAAGAGGATAAGTTTGGTAATTCATACTCGTCTTGTACACTCACACAACTCTCCCGCCGATATAAACGAAGCAAAGAAGAAAGCATATAAACTCTCTCAAATCTCACGCTCTTCGTGCGTTCCGTTTCTCTCTCTCTCTATACATATCTTCTTTCTCTCTCTATTCATCTCAAAACCTCTTCTTCTCTGTATCTCTCTTCCTAAATATCACCATCCCATCGATCAATGGCATCCATTACAGGAACCTCTGTATCTGTTCGAACATGCTCGTTCCAGCAAACTCAGGTATAATCATCTCGATCTCAATTCTCTCGTTTAATCGTTTCATTTTTTCTTTGTTTTCTTCATCAATTTGGTTTAGGTTTTATTATCTCAACCTGTTAATTTTTTATTTTTTTTTTGGTTTCGAATTCGATTATGTATCAAGATTTCGTTTTTAGTGATTTTAGAGTTGTTTTCAGAAATTTTTTTTACTTCGATCTCACTGTAAAAGGAGTTTTATTTGACCTGATTTAATATTTTTCTCGATTTAAGCTTAAATGTGGCTCGAATTGATCTGAGAATTTTTTCAATGAATTTTTTTGTCGAGAGTGTGGGATCTCTAGACAGTGATGTAGTGGATGCAATTTTTTTAGGGTATTGATCTGATATAAGTCACATATAACCAAAGATTTGGCCTTTTCAAATGATTCTTGATGCACGGCAGAGTTACTTCTTTTTAGCAAAGAGCTAGCAAGTGGCAGCATTAGTTGCAGCCGGTGGTGGGTCTCAACCCTTTTCTGCATTTACTGAATGTAGCTGTACCATTTAAAATTTAATTTCTTGGAGCTTTTAGGTCGTGTTTGGTTCACACAAATGAAAACATATTTAAGTAACAACACGAGTTTGTGTCGCGTTCTTTTCGTTTACATGAGGGATCCAATTTGTAGGCTCCCATTAAATTTAATTAGCTAGGATGAATGTGAAACTATAAGTAGATATTATTGTTATGGTAATAAAATAGTCAAAATTATTACTGCTTTAATGTTAGTAAACCCGGCTCGGTGAGTCCTTTCTTCCATGATGAACTGTTGGCTCCGGCCCTTCCTTTTTTCTTTTCTTTTTTCTCGATGTGGACCAAGGAGAAAGACAGGATTATATAATGAGAGAAGCAAGGAGGTCAGAATGTTATAGTAATTATAGAAGTTATTACTGTTAGTTACCTCATTCTTTAAAGTAATTACCGTGTAAATTAGGTTTATCTTTGCAGTGTGAGCGAATGGTGATAGAATAGGGGCTGATGTGGCGCAACCACGTTTTAGAGAAACCACAAGAGTGTATAGGAATGCCCGCATGGGCTGGTAGCGATGAACTTCATTATAATAGATGTTCCCCTTTACTAATTTGACATGCTCCAAGGTGAGTAAATTGTCTCATTGTGAGAAAATGACCCCTCCATACATTAGTTCACCATGACTCAATCATCACTAAGGTCCATCTCTTTTCATCATTACAGCACTAAAACAAATTTTATGTCACCCTTGAATGGGTGTTTGCTGTATGGACTTTCTTTAATAAACTTTACATGCGAATTTGGTTAATCATCTAAGCTAGTAGCCTAAACTACAAGTTGCAAACTTATGACACAATATGATGTAGACTAAAATGCTATTTTTACTAGAAAAGCACTTTTATCAGATTCTAGAGGGTGTTGTTTCTTTTCCTCTGCTATCTGATATCATCATGTAAGAATTCCAAGTTTTTGTTTTTGAACTTTTTGAGCAGGTGAAAAGCAGGACTAGTCTGAATTCAGTTTCACTCTCCATTCAGAAAACCAATTTTCCATCACTTAGGTTGCAGCAGGTGCCACGCCGCTTCCGAGTTTCCTGTGTGGTATGTTTTCTCTAACCATGATTCTGTTTTGTTATTTGTACTTTGTGTTTATGTACCCAACAAGAGACATACATTGAGCTTTTCAAAATGTCTTGTAGAATACTATTTTTACATTACCAATGGAAAAAAAACTATTTTACCTTTTCCCAAGAAAAAAAAAAAAATCTTAACACAAGCTTGGCAATGTGGATAATCATCGAATTAAATATTTTGTCTTTTTCATCATCGTCTTTTTGGTGTTTCAGTGAGAAATTTTGTATCAAAGTGCAGGTACTTTAGCTATCATACGAAAACACAGTTATGATATCTGTGTATGCCTGGACATGGTTACTGGTTAGATCATTTGTTCATGATTCCTCTTTCTCCTGGTATAGAATCCACATACAGTTAGTTATACACATCCATCGCAATTTTCCAGAACAGGAGTTTGGCATGAGTAGCACAAAACTAAGGTTGATTGACCTCAAATGACTTGGTGTAACTGGGTCCAAACCAAAAGGGGCATCAATTGTTATTATTAACCATTCATCAGTTACTTGTTTTGGTAATTGAATGGTTTGGATAATCTAGTTGATGTTGCTTTTGTGATTTGGAGCATCCCTGAAATGGATTTGAGAAACTCTACGAAGACTTTTTGGGTGTTTTATATCTCCTTCGTAGTTTTATAGGACAGAAATGAATGCAGTCATGCTACATGGGTGCATTCACGAAATAAACTCGTTTATCCTAATTTTTCTCTCATGATATAACTATAACCAGTGAAAAATTTGCTATTGTCTTTGAGCAGGCCAAACCTGAGACAGTGGATAAGGTGTGTGAAATAGTGAGGAAACAGTTGGCACTACCAGCTGACTCCACACTCTCTGGCGAATCAAAGTTCTCTGCACTTGGAGCTGATTCTCTTGATACGGTAGCTAACAATCCCACGAGCTTAACTAATCACCTTTATTATTTTGGTTGATTCTATTATGACCTATTGATATGCTTATTTGCTGTGTGTCATAGATTAGCTCCTGTTTTAGTTGTTGTGCAGTTGTGCTACTTAATTTTTGTTTTTTATTTGAACTGGTTTATTAAGGAAAGCATAGATTGTTAATGATAACACAAACCCAACAAGCAAGACAGAAACAATGGTAAAAACAAGACTCGAAAGAGCTAGGTTCATCAGATGACCACCCTCAAGGATAATATGACCACTATTGCACCACTTTCCACCAACTAAATACCTGATCAAAAAACCAAAGGCCTCTACCATAAGGGAGCACCATAACTCAATGAAATAGCATTTCTTTAATGTCAAGTAACTATCAATTTTCAACTCATTGCGATAAGAGATCCTAGAGTTCCTTTTTTACCAAAGCCTACTGGTTCATGTTGCATATCCACGACATCCAGAAGAGATCCAGATGGAGGTCTTACTCATGAAATTTCAAAACTGATGCCAGAAGTACCACAATTTGAAGAGCTTTCTACCTACTGATTTTAATAGTTGTGCCACATCCTTGTCTAAACTTCATCTCTTGTTTTTTCCAGTAACAGTTTTGTATTTTGTTTTTCATTTTTTTTATATTCGACTTTTTATTCTTTCATTTGTTTATGTTATTTTAAGGATTGATTTTAACTTTCTCAACAAGGAAGTAGAGATACGTTAGGAGTTGTAATTCACGAGCTCCATTCTCCAGATAAGATACATTGACCCTTGAACTTGCTGAAATTCAAGCCTCACTCTTCAAACAACCAAAATAATAAGTTTAGCATTTTCCCTTCCAGAGACAAGTTATTTTCTTGCTTATGAGCAATCAGGTAATAGGTATCCATAACTTCAAGAGTGCACAACAAATTCTATGATGATAACTTCTTCTTGGTATTGTCTTGCAGTTGTATGTCTTTTACCATACCCTCAATGATTTTGTTTCTCTTCATATCATTACGCACTTGAATATATATATATATTTAGCGACTTATTTTCTCTCCCCCCCTAATATGTACTTTGTTGTTGTAGGTTGAGATTGTTATGGGACTTGAGGAGGCATTTGGGATCAGTGTGGAAGAAGAGAGTGCACAGAGTATCGCAACCGTTCAGGATGCAGCAGATATGATTGAGAATCTCATTAAGAAGAATGATGCTTAAAAAGAAACAAAAACAAAATAATTCGAAGGAGTGGACTCTCCACTTGGACGTAGCTCATCAGTTCAGTTCTTCAATTTTAGCTCCCAATTTTATCATAGCCTGTTACTTTAGGAACTTATAGTTTTCCGGTTATGATGAACTCAATCGCCACCCATGCTTTTATCTGTTTCTCCACATTTCATCTTAAACAAAACTATGAAGTCTTTGTGATTGTTGTTTAGATTTCTCTTTTTCGAAAATTTTGTTCAAATGGATGTTGGTAAGCATGTCTGAAATTTAGATATCATAATAGTACTTATGAGAGGAGAGGAATCCTCTTGGCAGATGACATATTATCCCTCCCCAATCCCCCAATGATTTCGAAGCAGGGGAGAGGCTTCCTTGAATTGTAGGGGTTTCTCCTTAATATATTTGCATTTTGAATTATTAGTTGAAAATTCATCCAAAATTTGACTTGGTCAACTCAATTTTACACTGTTTGTTTTTCTTGAGTGGCTGACTCACTTAAATTAAAAAATCTGAAGTTGAATTTGAAATGAAGGTTTGACCCAATGTACAATTATGAGTCATCACTACATGAAAATAGCCATTGCTAGAAAACAGTAGATCCAATACATGGCAATCAAACTAGATTTATTACTTTACGTTTTGGTCCAATACCTGACAATCAAACTATAGATTTCTTACTTTCGTTGTGTTTTGGTGTGAAATTAATAATCTTTTATCAGGTCTTTCAATCAACATTCAACAACAAACCTCCACTGTATCCTTGATTTTTCGTAGATTTTTCAATTACACCTCAAGTGTCCAACATGTGATATATTTTATGAAGAAAATGCCATCACATTTATGCTCCTGCTTCGACAGAGATTGGATTCCTTAGGAGAAAACATGTAATATTTTTATCAACAATGAAATTTCAGCTGCACTCTTCGTTTTCTTTACGATCTTTTTAATTTTCTCCAACGTCTTAAAAAATTGAAAAATAATTAATTAACTAATAAAAAATAAGTTGCAGAATTTACATAAAAAAAAGAAGAGAATTTGCACGTAAAGGCCATATAAAAAAGCAATTGTATTTATAGATGGCAAATTGAAAGATGAAAAAAAATAGAATCGACCCCGTATTTATAAGAATTTGTTAGAATCCTTTGATTCTATCCTTTGATTCTATCATCTACTACTAGAGAGTTCCACATGCTCAAATGTTATTCATCTATAATACAATTCAGGATGATGGGGCAATTCTGTCCTCTTTCGACAAATTATTTGTATCAAACACAACGAGGTTATTTCTTATTACGACAACAAGGTATATTTATTTTAAAGACAAAAATGCCTTTAAGTTTTTAAAATACTGGATATGTCCTGTGGTAGTAAATGACCAAAATAACCTTATTTTATTTTTTAATACCATTATACCATCTAACATCTTTATTACATAAATGACTAAAATAGCCTTATTATCTTTTACGAAATACCGGGCATGTCCCGTGGCCATAGTTATTTATTTACACCTGATTTACACTTGACAGTGGACTCGCATGGAGTGGATCCAAAGGTGCGCGCGTGAAGCGCACATGAGGGCAACGCGCGTAGCGCATTTGGACATTCAACCCACGCGTGCGAAGCGCGTGTGGAGAGAATGGACGATATACCTAGTCCCTTACAACTTCCAAAGCCATCCAAAAACATCCGTCTATTAACGTTATAACGGTTATGTTCCGTTAAAGTCGTTTTTTTCGTTTTAAGGTTTTAAACCCTAACGTTACTTCAAGTTCAAGCTATAAAAATAAATAAAACCCTAAAAATATACACGGTTATTAGGAAATACGAACTTACATGGAGGCTCTTCAAGATCCGAGAACCATCTAAAAACCAATTTCATTTCCCTTTTTCTTATAAAAACGGAGTTGGATTCTCCAAAACAAAGGTAAACGAAGTGACTCGTAGGAGCAACTAACTAACTATTAAAACGATAGCACCTTCAAGATCAACATCTTTATTAGGAGGTAAAAGATCAAAATCATTTAATAGTTGTCAGTATTTGAAATTGATATGGATCTTTAGGGTTAAAGGTTTGATTGATCTGCTCTTTCTTTTCTTTTCTTTTTTTCCCTTTTCACGGTCATTCCGTTGTGTTTATGTTCGTAAAGTTTGATAGATCGTAGTTTATACAGTCGTTATAGATTCAAAATACTGTTTTTTGATTGTATTTAGGTCATACCAGATCGTTATGTGTATTTGAACCTAAACTTGCCAGATGATGTTGGGATATTGCGCAAGGGCTTTGAGTACTACATTGTATTTTCAATGTTGCAATGAGATAAACTTCTAAGCTTCTTCCCTTCTGATGGTAATTCATATGCTTAATTCTTAGATAATTGCAAGAGTTTGTTTTTTTACATAGGTTGATGGATCCTGATTGTTCAACCAAAGGCCCGAATACCCGATTTTGATTGTGCCGATTGGAGTAATCAATAAAAAAAAAATTCAATTCAATTTATTTTCTATAACTTTTATGGATCTTCTTGAAATCAGGCTATTAAGATCTTTAATAGTATGAAGGTGTTTATTAAACCTAATTTTAGGACTTACAGCAGAATTTAGGGATTTTTATTGACAAGTTTTAGTCTTTTTTAGATCAAATGGTTTGGTACAATCAGAAAAATGGAGCTTTCACTTAAGAAAAGTGCGTTTTTATTAAGTCAACTTTTTTCCTTCCATTTTATCTAAAATTTGAATGTAGTAAAACGTGAAGTTTTAAGTTTTGATTTCAATTTTACCAATTCACGTCAACATTTTTAAGTTTTTAGCACTTCAACAGTGGAGCTTAATTTCCAATTTACCTAATGTTTATGCCTTGATTGAAGATATCACTCAAGATAGAGTCAAGGGGTGAAGTCGGATATGTCGTACCAGTCTAAATATCAGGATAAGGCATAGATGATGCTGATCTAAAACCTGAAAATTGTTCCCTTAATCAGGATCATGGATTGATTACGTGGTTTTAATTACGTCGGGGGGTAAGCAACTGAAACACTTGTCCAAGCGTTTGGGCCATTAATGTTAGGTATACGTACTTTATAAATTGCACACATCTTATAATAAGGTTCCAAGGTTATCTTCATATGCTTTATCTTGACTATTTGTGAATTGTAATTGCAAGAAGAACCTTGTTTCACCATTCCAGACTCTATCCATGGTTATATCTTCTGTCAAGGTGTGTATCCTAAATCATTCTTTACACCTTAGTCTATGTCAATTTTGGGCCGTCTCCTCTTTGTGATTGTATAGTCATTGATCTTACTATCTACTGGTTGTCTCAATAGATACTACTATATGTAGAAAGTTTATGGTAAAAGAAAACTATATATAGGAGGCTGGCTTAAGGTATTTCTAGTTATATTTTACACATAGATGAGGATGATAATTTTGTTTGTGACCATTAGTTTAAACTCATCTTAGATTTTATTTTTTATGTAGAAAATTGTTAAGGACCATATTCTCATTTTAAGGCTCAAATGAAGCATATTGTAAAGATTTTGACATTGCTTGTGGCCATAACTGCCTTTTGGATTGGTCTCTTGGAGACATCGATTGTCCCTCGTAAACAGACTTGGTTGGTGAGTTTTTCTTCCCGACCTCAACTTCTTTACAAATTAAGATAGATCTAGTTACGTATTTTTTTTGGTGAGATATTTAATTATCTTTAATGTAATTTTGTTTCCAGCTACCAGTCTACTTTATTGTGTCACTTGGATGCTATGGTCTTTTGATGGTTGGAGTTGGTTTGATGAGATTTCCGACATGTCCTCAAGAAGCCCAGCTGCTGCAAAAGGTTTCCTGTTTTTTACTTCTCTTCATTCCCCTTGCTTACATATTTAAGCTCTTTTCTAGGTGACTTATTTCAACATTTTAATATTTTATCCATTCTTTTGGTTATGCAAATTAGCATTATCATGGGGGAGGCTCCTGCCTTTTATTGGACTTTTATCTCCTACTTTTATTGGATGATCTTAGCCATCTAAGTTTCGCTAGTTACCTAATTCTTTTTACCATTCCAAGCATTACAGTGGATTGGGCAGTGGTTATCAATAAGATTGGCATTGTGTCTTGGTCTTCTACATTTCTTAGGTGGGGAGTGGGGACACAATTGAATGGTGGTTACGGGATTTTTGAACTTTATCATGTACCTTATTCACTGATATTCCATGTTTAGAAGGTAATTAACCATCTCTAGCCCAGCAAAATGGATTTCCAATCTGGTCAAATTCTAATCTCCTTCAGTCTTTAATGCTGTGATGCTGTCCATGGTCCTTTACCTCAGTGATGTTCTTCTGTCTCAACATGTGTTCAGACATACTAATTTGATTCAGTTAGCAACCACTTGCTCTAAAATCTCTAACTGTTAGAGGGAGGAGTAACAATATAATAACAAGGGTCAATGGGTCTAAGTGTCTAACAAGGTGCGATCTCATATTCACCAATAAACTCTTATAAACATCTTAGCTTACCAAAGAAGAGTTACACAACTTCGATATGATGTGAGTAATATAGGTAAACAATGACCCAGATGCAAACTATGACAGGATTAGTTTGGTTTATTCATTTTCTTGAATTTGAAAAGAAGAAGAGCTTTTTAGTAAGTTTAGATCTTTTAAGTTGAAGGAAGTATCTATGTTTCTTTTTCTGCAACTTAGTTATCCTAATCTTCTGGGAAAGTTTCAATTTTCTATTTATCATCAAGTAGGCTTGCTTTGGGGTTGCAAAAGAAGTGTACTGCGGGTTACATGCATGTAGACAATGATTTTTGTTTCCATATTACAGAACTGAGTAAAGAGTTTGGGTTGCTTTCTTCATGTGGAATTCATAATTGTAGACTTTGTTTCACAGGACATTGTTGAGGCTAAGGAATTCTTGAAGCAGAGGGGGGTTGACGTGAGCAGTGATTGAAGTTTTTTGTCAAAGCCTCCATGAACTTGCTCAGTCAGAAGGACATAGGACATCGTACGCAACTGATGAATTGACGGCAGAAAATGTCATCATGGTGAGAAAAACTCTAATGAATTCCGAATCCTGATTAATTGTGATTGGAAATGACAAAGGCTGTGAAATCACCATTTCATGGAATTTGACTTGGACAAGAAATGATGAAAGAAGATGTCAGCGTAATTTGAATTTGAGTTTCTTGATAAACTTTATTGTTTGCCCGTCTGTCCCCAGGAATTTCCAGCTAAAAAACAGTTGTGATTCTTGTGATTCAGATGGTCACAAAACCATCTGAGGGGTTGATTTGTGGGAGTCTTGTATTGCTTATTGTGTCGTGTGGAAAAACAGTCTGGACTCTGAACCAGCTAGCAATTTTGTGTACAGAAAAGAAATATATTACAGCAAGGGTTCAGACAATCTTCTGATTTTTCATTAAGATGTTTAAAATCATGAAAGGTGCTTCAATTAAGGTTTGTGGTCTGAGACTAGAGTCTATGTAATTGGTAATTCACTACTAAAATCAAAGTCAGGCACTTTCCATCAAAAAAAAAAAATACGTCTAAAATTTAGATTATCGAGAGATGAAAGCTAGTTTCCACTAAAATACCCAAGAAATTATCATCTGGATTATCCAACGATTACTTGTATCGTTTGTTGGGTTTTATCATTTGTATCCATGTTGTATCATGTAAATTAGGGTTTTATATATGTTGGCAACTGTATGTTCAATAAAATGAAAGAAAATTTGTTTGTGCAAAAATGGCATTTAATTTCTTCAGTAAAAAAAATATTTAATTAATTTTGTCATTTTTTGTTATGTATATATATAATTATAAAATATTATTTTTTATTTACTAATGCATAATGAAGGCCGTTACGTACGCACATCGCGCATGCCATCAAACAAGTAAATTTTGATGTCTAAAAAAATGAACACGGCCTTAGTTCATCAGCCTAGATCAATACCAATTATTAATTTGATTAAACTGTTCTTCATGAAAACAATTTATATTGTAGACAAATCAGAGGTCATGTAGCCCCTTCTGATTCATCGCTTCGCGTGGCGTGCTAATAAAATCTAGAGTGCTATTTTGTGCACCCTCAACTATTAAGAGGTGTACATTTTCCTTCTTCTCGTTGGCCAAGTATNTATCTTTTAATAAAATAGCTACTTATCTTGGGGCTATTTAAAAAGTAAATACAACTTAATTTCCAACGATGAAATCTTCTTCATCAGTACAACAAATCTGAAAACACAAAAAAAGAAGAAGAAAATCCTAACGGACTCACGGTGCTCCGCCTACTCGCGATCTCTTCGCCGTCATTACTTAGCACTTAATAAAAAATTTCTTCATTATGTTCTTCTTTTTTCTTCAGTTATTCTTCTTAATATTCATTTTCTAACTAAGTATCTAGTTATCTCTAAATTATATGTTAGTAATTTTTATCTTACTAATTAAAAAAAATTGATGATGATGAAGGGAAATGGTGGATTATTGGATTTTATATATTGAACCGTTGAAGTGTGTGGACAACTGAAATTTCCTAAGTTTTTTTTTATTTTTTTTATTTTACCAATCAAAATAAAAATTTGATATCCTATTTCTTCGGTTTATTAGTTTACTTGTTAAGTTGTTTTATAGATAATTATATATAAGATGTTAATTGTTCGAGCCCTAATTACCTATTTGATTTTTAAAGAGGGTTTAAGAGATGAGAGCGGATCGGAGTACATTGGTTACGAGTACATAGAGTGTACATTAGCTTGTGGGGCCTGCCTAGAGATGAATCAGGAGCTCATTTTAAATTAAGATATTCTTCCCATCATGTTGATCATCTTCACAAAAAATTAGCCCATTTTAAAACTTATATCTCCATTATCCATAGAGTGAAATCAACGGTAAAATGAATAGCTCAAACACCATTGATTTTCAGTGATTGAAAGGATGATGGGGTTACAAATTTTAGAATTAACTAATTTTTTTGTGAAGATGAACAACATGATGGAGAGAATATCCTAACTTAAAATGAGCCCATGATTTATCTCTAGGTAGGCCCCACAAACCAATGTATACTCAATGTACTTATAACCAATGTACTCTGATCCGCTCTCTTAAGAGATACTTTATTATTTTTTATTTTTATTACAAAAATGCTAATTAAGTAATTGTTTGATGAGTCTAATTTACCTTTGAAAAAGGTTTTGAAACAGTAAACCTTAATTAATTTTTGAATAAGGTGTAAAGAGGATTTGTACATATGGGGCCACATTTTTTTAGTCGGTTTTGGGCTTCCAAATTCTCAGGGCCGGCACTGCACACAACCAGAAGTGAATTTAATGAGAGTGGCTATTAGGAGGATCGAACCCAACACCCATGTTGAAATCCAAGGGCTCGACTACTTAGCCATTCCTAGATGGTTTATTGGGTCTATTCTCGAAAGTAAAAAAAAATGGTGATGCTACACTTACTATATTTTTTTAGTCATCCACGGTTATCAAATAATCTCATACCTCTTGTGATTTGTATTATTCTCAAATTGACGCAAACATCTTTTAAATGGCGTTTGGAGTGCACTTTCGAGTAAGTGTAGTAGATTCACCGTTTTCCAAACAAAAAATACTTACTGGGTGGGGCCATAATGTCTCAGACCCCAAAAATAATCGACATTTTTTCAGTGCAAAGACATTCCCTGGCTGAAGTCTGACCTGAAAAAAACAAACATTTTCTAAAGGGAAAATGTTCCGTGTTCCCCATAACGATACGCGTACTATTGTAATCCCCCAACATCTTGACCGTTCGATGTTCTTCGAAATTTGTGCATCAGAAACGACAATCCTCCTCCAATTATTGATGGCACAATATTCGAGGACATCAACTTCGAAAGCGCCCCTTTGTATTATTTACCAAAAGAAACCTCATCATCTGTAGTTGAACTTGCAAGTTGCATTTTAGTACGTCGTTTTCGTTCATTCCCATTCCCTCCCTTTTTTTTTTTCTCTATGGTGCCTTAAAAGCCGCAAAATTTGGCGGAGAAACCCTCAAAACAGATCAGAATTCTACCAGACTAGATGTGATGGAGGAAACAGAATCGTGAAACCAGAATCTTTGAGATCTGTTTCAGAACACCTCTGCTCGAATTTCAGCTTCAATGGAACCCAAAAAATGCTGAAGTTTCAGTGGATTCCATGTTCAATTTCCACAGGATGAACTCTTAAAACGGAATTTAGATCTTCATTTGAGAAGATTTTTAGGGTTAATCTGAGATTATCGTTTTTTCTAGGACAGAGACGATGGATCTGCTTCAATGGAACCTGAATGTGCTGAAGTTTTAGCGGATTTCATGTTTAATTTCGAGAGAATGAACTCTAGAAACGGATTTTAGGTTTCTTTTGGAGAGGATTCTAGGGAATTTTAGGATTAAACTGAGTTCTAGGGCAGATGCGATGGATCAGCTTCAAGGAAAGCGAATGTGCTGAAGTTTTAAAGCGGATTTCATGTTCAATTTCGTCAGAATGAAGTTTAAAAACGGATTTTAGATCTCCATTATAGAAGATTTTTAGGCATTCTTAGGATTAAACTTGAGATTATTGTTTTTTTTTTTTCCTAGGGCAGAGGCAATGGATCGTCCCATGTATGTTAGGCAGAAGAGCATTTCTAGTAATGCATCTGGAAATCCTTCCTCTCCGATGATGTCTCCTATGCATCACCACGCACGGTCAGGATCGACTGGCGTTGGGAATTTCCGTAAGACACAGAATAATGCAGCAAAAGCTGCTGCTCAAAGGCTTGCAAAAGTAATGGCGCATCAACCAGCTGATGATGACGACGAGGATGAACTGTCTTTTGATTACAACCCGCCAAATGCCACTCCAAGCCTTGGACTTTCAGGGAGGTCAATGCGATCTCGATCCCCTGCGGTAATTAGTGCACTTACTATAGCTACATTGCAGTATTTGTTTCTTTTTTAGTTATGCAATTTTCTCTTTTAAACCTTCTGTTGGTGCATGAACAGAAAGACATTTGTACTTTCACGTAGTCTTTATGTAAAGAGGCTCTGTCCTTCCATTAATCCATTCACATTGTGTCAAGTAGTCTTAATCACTGTTGGTGGAGCACTCTCCCATTCTGTTTCGGCTGAAAACTTGAAAAGCTGACAATATCGAACACTTAGTGAGAATTGTTTCTGTCCTCGGTTTAATCTGGCCCCGCTAACTAGGATAGATTCTATTGACTATAACCTTTTTCTTATTCCCTTAAACCAATTTATTGACAAGCAGAAGACTTTATATGCATGCAAATCCATGCTGTTATAATGCAAATACTTGATTCATCGTGAAGACAGTTTTGCCAAACTTGCAAAATTACCTTTTTTGTAGGTTTTTCTATAAGCAAAATCTACAATTAAAGTTGTAAATTGTTTATCCAATTGAGCCGTATAGTTGACATTTAATGAACACTAACACTAAATTGCATTCTACCATAAAATTACATTAATCGTGGAAACTGCTACTCATCCCGCTGAAATCTGACGACCTTGCTTTCCCTACTGACGTGGCAGCATCTTGGAGTAGCACATATAACACTTTGTTTTGAATGTGTTTGCTGAGCTGCTGTTACATCCGTTGTGAAAGGAAGGTGAGAAGATCTCAGCGGGATGAGTAGCGTTAATCAGCATTAACTTAGTTCTCCACATTTCTCATATATTTGTAAAACAATGTGAGAAAATATGGTATATATATATACACAATTTTCATATATCTGACTTCCTAAATATAATATAAACACATGATGTAGACGTGCCCCCCACTAGTGTTAATTGTTAATTGTTAATACACCTTCTATGAGTCTTAACCTTATTATTTTGCTACAACAGCACACTGAAAGCAGAAAACACAAATTATCTAACCTTAGCTAATATTTTATACGCAAAAGATTTTCTGGAGTTACACTGGAGAACACTCAAGTGTAATGCGGAATTCTCTTTGACTGGAGGATTGATGTTGTCAATCTAAACAGACTGTCCACATAGATAATGCACTTGTCTTCAGCATGCCTATACCCCACCATGTATATTACTTATCCCCTATGAGTTTCAGCTGTTGAACAAAAAAAATCCTCTAATAGAAAAAGGAAAAAATATAATCAGCTCCTTTTGCTTCATGGAAAGTTCTACTGGACACGTGCCAGTTGAGGAAATGCAGAGATGGTGAAGCATATGACCTCTAGTCCAGTTTCTTGATCTCACGTGTTAAGATACTTGTCATAGTTGCAAACCTCTAAAGAATTGCTCCAGAAGCTGAAAACCAACCCCATCTTTATAGCAATAATTTATTAAGTTCAATCTGTATATTATACATTTTTACACTATTAATGGATAAAGCTTGCTGAAAACTTTATTTTCTTTCTATTAGTTAGGTCGTAACTCTGTTGAACAACCTCAATCTGTTCGTTCTACATCAGCTACACGACCAGCTTTAGCAGTGAAGACAGTTCCGACGGCACGACCCAGTGCACCAATATCACTAAAGCCACCAACTTCTATACCTGCAGGGGAGACTCCTCGAGATAGTCGAAGAGATAAAAGGTAGACTCGAGCTTTAGACTTTTATAACCTCATTTTGATGAAATGTCTTTCTTTGGGTCCCTTGTAAACTGCAGAGAATTTTATTTCTGAAGGTTGTAGATCAAAACTCATATGAGACCATCAAGATATTCATGAGAAATTCACGTGTCTGATTTCCAACACTAACATTAGTATTCAATATTTTCACCCTACCATGGTTATGTCAGACATGAGTTATGGAATAACTTGGATAGAACAGTTAACAGAAAAGGATAACTTGGATATAATCCATATAATGTTACCAAAATTCATATAAGTATGTTTCTTATTTGCTGGGTTTGTACATGTAGATGTTTGATAGCCTGTTCCCTCATGTTCATTGATTTACAAAATTGTAAAAGCTGTATGATGAGTGTAATGCTGTATCATTAAACCAGTGTTGGGTTGTTTTCGTTTAGGTATTACTGTTTTATATTCCCCCCTTTCGTGTATGGTGTTTGTTTAGAAATCTACCTGGGATTCCATTCTGGTTTGTTGGACCTTCCTAAAACAAGGTACTTCAATGGCTGTTTTTTTAAAATTTTCTTTTGATATGTAGGATGTCTGTAGATTTGGGGAGTTCGAATATGCGGGAAACTGGGTACCGTTCTTCTTCTGATCTTCAAGATGAGGTAGGCGACAATATAGCGAACTTTATGCTTTTGAGGCATGTGCTATTGCCATATGTAATGTAATTAATCTGGGATGTATTTCTGGCTACAAGTTTATTTTGCTTTACTTCAATAACATTTTGGATGCTTTGGAATGCTATTCTTATGTCATTTCCTATTATGATGTTTTTCCTATCCAAAATGCAGCTTGATATGCTACAGGAAGAAAATGAAAACGTACTTGAGAAGGTGCGATCCAAACAGATGTTATACTTCGTCTTTTGATATAGTTTGGTTCTCAAGCTATTGAAGTTTAATTGGAAGGTGCTGCAGTGGCAGGATCTACAACGCCACCTATGTTGTACTGTCCAAGCCTTTATGCCAGCATGCAAAGTTGCAAAGATCTCTAAAACATTGCTCCAGAAAACCATCCCACCTTTATAACAATAATTTATTTTACAAGTTCAATATGCAGATTGCACATTCTTAAACTATTAATGGGATAAAGTTTGCTGAAAACTTTATTTTCTTTCTATTAGTTTGGTCGATACTCTATTGAACAACCTTCATCTGCTCGTTCTACATCAGCTGCACGACCAGCTTTAGCAGTGCGGACAGTTCCTTCGGTGCCACCAAGTGTACCAATATCACTAAAGCCACCAACTTCAGTAACTTCTGGGGAGACTCCTCGAGATGGTCGAAAAGATAAAAGGTACATTTAAGCTTTAGACTTGTATAACTTCATTTTGATGAAAATTTCTCTTTATGGGTTCGTTGTCAACTGCATAGAATTTAAATTTCAAAGGTTGTAGATCAGAACGCATATAAGACCATAAAAATATTCATGAAAAAATCACGTTTCAGATTTCCAAAGCAAACAATAGTATTCAATATTTTCATCCTACCAAGGTTATATTGGACATGAGTTATATAGAATCCATATAATGTTACCAAATTTATATGAATATGTTATTTACGTGGTCGGTTCGTTTATGTAGACGTTTGATAGCCTGTACCTTCATGTTAATTGATTCATTGACAAAATTGTAAAACCTATATAGGGGAGCCATGCTTTGTCACCAAACCTATGTTTCTTTTTTTGTTCCGTTTACATGTTATTATCATTATGGATGTTGGATCTTCCTAAAACAACGTATTCCAATAGCTTCTGCTCTTTACTTTTTCTATTGATATGTAGGACGTCTGTAGATTTGGCAAGTTTGAGTATACGGGAAACTGGGAACCGTTCTTCTTCTGCTCTTCAAGATGAGGTAGGCAATGATTAAGCAGAGCTTTATGCTTGTGATGCACATGTTATTTCCTTATTCGAAGTAACTAGCATAGGAGTTATTTCTGGCTACATGTCTATTGGCATTTATTTTGCTTTTCTTCAATAACATTTTGGATGCTTTGGGATGTTGTTTTAGTGAAATTTCCTTATTATGAATGTTTTCCCATCCAAAATGCAGCTTGATATGCTACAGGAAGAAAATGAAGCCATACTTGAGAAGGTGAGATATAGACAGATCTCTTACTTTGTCTTTTGATATAAATTGGTACTCAAGCTGTTGAAGTGTAAGTGGACAGTGCTTTATTGGCCGGACTAAGACCACTTATGTGGTACCGGCTGTTGTTGTACTGTCCAAGCCTTTATGCCAGCATGCACTCTACAGTAGACGGTCCTCATCAGCTTGAGTAAAAAACTGTAGTACCACAGTTGAGGAATAGATTTATCCTGTTATCTTATTATTTATACTACTCCGTAATGTTATGTGCCATCCCAGCTTAGACTTGCTGAGGAGAGGTTTGAGGAAGCGGAGGCCAGAGCTAAGCAACTCGAAAAACAGGTTCTCTATCTTACCTATAAGGCAACTGCTGTTAAATGTCCATGCAGATATTCTATGCTATTTAAACTGCATGGAAAATATGTACAAAAATGCAAAACAATGTCCAAAGATTTTGGTATAGGAAAAGTGTATGTATAACTTGAATATATTTCATTTTTGTTCTTGTACACATTCTAGAATTTGTACAAATTCAAAATAGTTAATTCTTAGTTTCACTTCATTATGAAGTATGAATCTGCTTGCTGGTAAAAGATGCAAATAGTAATCTTTTATTTTCAGTTCCTTAGTCTTCAAGCTTCATAAGATGATGACAATTTTCAATTACAGGCTTACTCGCACTGAGAAAGCCTACAAACCTACTTAGAGCGTACTTTATATGGTTACTGACAGGGGAGTGATAGGAGTTATTAATTCGTTCGTGAACATTTTTTTTTTGATAGATCCATCAATAGAAGAAAAGGGCTCCGAATGTTGAGGCCTAAACAGGTAGACATGTACCTGTGTAGCATCAACTAAGGTCCAACTAAATCATCTCAGTAAATTTTCCTTAAAATATTGTTGAAAATCTCCTTTTACGTTAGATAGAAGCATGTAAGACCAATTTATATCTTCACTTATATTTATTTTCCTTTGCAACCTTAGTGACTTTTTTTTTTGTTCAGCAACTTTGGTCAGTTTTATCTAACATCTGCTACATGGTTCCTATTTCGGGAGTGATGGGAATCTTTCAACATCTAAGGCCCTAATTTTTGCCTTCAATATATCCATCTGTATAACATATTTTCGTATTCCTAGGTTGCTACTCTTGGAGAAGGCGTATCCCTTGAAGCCCGCCTTTTAAGCAGGTAAGCTTTGAAGTTCATATCTACAGCCTTTCTATCCAAACGTTCAGATGAAAGAGAAGAAGAAGAAGAAGAAGAAGAAGAAGAAAATAGTTACAACAGTAAAAACCTGAGCGCTAGCTACAGTAAACGTAAACCCTAAATTACACTATTCACCGTTCACGGGTCACTATTCATAATTTACTGTTCACATGATTAAATCTTCTAACACGTTCAAATGCATGTTATGCTTATGGTTTATTTTACTATTCAGGAAGGAGGCAGCTCTGCAGCAAAGAGAGGTAAGCGCAGTAACCAGTCTAGCTATCTATATGGCAGCTTATAGTTGATTCATGGCATACATACATTTATGTTTAACACATACAAATAGAGCATGTGAATGCATGTCTTTTTCATGATGACTGTCTGTGTATATCTATTTGTCTTTGTGCAACCTAATATCAACACATTGATATGCATAATATTTCACATATATATGCACCAAGAAACACATTATGTGTGGACACATGTCTGAATATTTATTGAATGAAATCATTTATGCATGCATGAGTTTGGTGTTTCTCATTTATTATGTATGCAACTTATACATCAGTGCAGGTATATGCATTAGCAAATCAGTACAAACATAAAAGATAGAACAGTGATGCGGATGCATTTAGTTTATTCCGTGTTCATGTGCACTTGCACAATCTAGCATCTTCTTTTCGATAGATAGAGACATATCTAACATTTTCTCGATGGTAACATATCTAACATTTACTCAATTTTGTTGCTTATTAGTTAAGAGTGGAAGCAACATTGCAGTGCAATGCCGAGGATTTTATCAAGTGAATGTATCATTCCGAGAAGATTTTGGCTTGTTACTTTTTGCTAGTTTAGATTTTAGCTAGAAATTGTGAGAGGCAGTGGTAATCCCATATGTATATAGAGCATATTGATTGGTCGTGATTTCATCACTCAATAATATTTGTACCGCAATCGCACGGTTGTCTATTGAGACAACGGCAAGTACGGGTCGATCCACAGGGATTAAGGAACAAGTAAAAATTAATTAAATTAAGGGTGAAATAGATTGGGATTTTTAGATAATTTAGAACAAATAAACTAAGTAAATAAAAACTTCACAAATTTGGAAAAACTAGGGTATTAGAATCCACCATAATAAGTGATAAATTAACTAAATCCATTCCATTAAATTGTCCCAACTCGAATTAACAAAAGACGTTATTCATTAATTCGGAAGATATAACATTAAGCATAAAACATAATTCAAAATTTCTAATCTTTATCTAAAAATTAGATCTACAACATTTATTAAACACTATGATAAGCATAAACCATCAAGGGTGTCAATCCAAGCATGATATATCAAATCCAACGGTGAGAAATAAAGATTGAAGAACACAAGTTTAAGATAAAGAAAAGATTACGCACTTTAATACAAAATGGACATGAAATAGATCCAAATTAACTTACAACAAATTAGGCTTCATCTCCACCCTAGTGGAGAGTTACAACAACATTAAAGCCCTCTACAAAAATCACCTTCTCCCTTCTCCGATCAAAATCCGGCCAAGAAGTCTCGCCGGATTTTTCGCCCGATCTCTCCTCCCTCTTGTGCGTCTCTCCCCCCTCCCTCTGTCCTCTCCTCTCTCTTCTTAATACCTACCCAGCATCCCTACGTGGAGAAGTCCACCCCCTTTTTCGGAAAACATGATGAGGGTTAGTGATAGATAATGGAATAAAAATAACATAAAATAATGGAAGAGAAAGTGGATGTATGGGATGGAGATAAAAAATGAATAAGAAAGGGAGAAAAAAGGAGGTGTACGTAGTGGAGGAAGGAATAAGGAAATAAAAAAATATATTTTATTTTCTTGTGTTGGGAACATCATAATATGTTCCCAAAACAATACTTTTTATATTTAAAAGAAAACTTGTATATCCCTTGGTAGTGATATGGTGTAGCAAGAGGAATCCATCTTTCATGTGCACCATCCGATCATTTGATTGGGGCTCATCCAACAAATACCTATAAAATTAACAAATATCTAATAAATTTGTGATAAAAATACACTTATTCAATAAAAGGAGGAAAATGTATGATTTGTTATAAATATAGATATTTAAGCACAAAAAGGTTTCTAATAATACCTAGAAAATATGTTAAAATATGTAATATTAGGCACATATCACATATCTATCTATGTAGCAATTTATGATTACCTACATATTTTCATATTTCTGATGCACCCATCACCCTCTGTTTTTAACAGAAAAAAACTATGTCAAGCGAGAGCCGACTAGTATGTGTCTAAAAGTGTAATTGTTGGGACAACTTTTTAATAATGTACATTATCTGTTTTTAGGTGTAAATTTTCAACTGATAAAATCCAAAAAGAAGGGGAGAGTCGAAGAAAAGAAAAGAAAGAGAGAAAAAAGATCCAAGTGAAAACAATAGAGATTATCAACAAAGTACTTATTAAAGGGGGAAGCTCCTCTTGGGTTATTTCATAGTCCCCTAAATGAGCAGTGAATTTATAAGCTAGCAAATCAGCAAAGGCACATAATATAGCTTTTGGGGTTCTAGAAGAGGTTTTGGTTTGTTTGTCATGAAACTTGTTTACTCTGCGGTTTTAGGAGACACTCTTAAAACATACCATTGCACCAATCAACATGAAATATTTAAAGTTTTTGCTGTTCTAGCTTCTGATATTTGATTTCTTAAACAGGCTGCTTTAAAAGCTGCTGAAACACAAAGTCATGGTGTTAGAAATGAAGAGATTACATCCCTTAGAGTGGAAGCAGAGGTATTGAAAATTTCTTCTTTGCACTATTGTTTTTTCTTCACTAACGATTTAAAGAGTCATAATCTGCCACTGCATCATAAAATTTGACACTTTTCAATTTGAGTCAGACTGCTAGGGATGAAGCTACAGCTGCTATGGAGCAGCTCCATGAAGCTGAAGGTGAAATTAAATCTCTACGAACAATGACACAGCGAATGATACTGACCACAGAAGAGATGGTTGGTTGGTTCCTACAGTAGACTATAATCTGCCATTTGCTTCCCCATCCTCATTTTGTTGTAATTTAATGCTGTCCATTTTTATCTCAGGAAGAGGTTGTTCTTAAGAGGTGTTGGCTTGCTCGATATTGGAAGTTATGTGTCCAACATGGTAATGTTAATTGAAATTTATTTTTCGTGGAAAGCAAAGTGATATGTTGTTCTTCTATTTGTTTTACATAATATGCATCTTTTGTCATGTTAATTTTCATCTATTATATTCACGAAATAGTGCATGTCCAAAATAGGTTGTCTCAATTTAAACTAACTGCCATTCTTGCTTGAATAGTTTAGAAATCGAATACATGATCTCAGAATTCATAAATGAGAACTTATTGATACATGTAGTATCATGGGTACAGTTAATCTCTTACACATGTATATGTAAATGTATATCAGTGTATGTAAGTGTATATTTACATGTGTATGTTAGTGCAAGCATGTGTTGCCTTTGGGAGACATCTATGGTCTTGAAACGATACTTATAATGTAAACAGGTATATTCTTAGTAACATTCGTGTTGAGATAAAATCAATCTTAGTCTCAGTTAAGTTTATGTTTCTTTAAGTATTAGATTCTTAATATCCCAACCTTTTCCTATTCTGATTTTCTATATGGAGTTTTGGCTTTTAGGAAAAAACTTACCAGCTTGCTTTAAGGCAATAACTAAGGGCAACGAGGGATACCCAAGTTGTCTTTGGGTACCTTCTGACCTGGGCTTGGGCAATTCAGGCTCAGGCTCGGGCCCAATCGATTTATCTTTGACTTGGGCTTGGGTTAACCTCTAACTCAACTCAACCCTCTCAAGTTGCAATGCTAATTTGCGGATCTAGGAAATTAATGAGAAGCGCATGAAGTTAGATGTTTTGTAAGTATGAACCTTTTTCCTCTTTTATATTCTAAGAGGGTGTTTGACAACCATAAGTAGAAGAGCTTCAACTTCTGAGAAGTCAGAAGTTAGAAGTTTGTTTGGTTAAGTACTGACTTATTGAATGATAAGTAAAAAAGTCAGTATGGCAACGTAACACGAGAAAAGTCAATATCAGAGGATGGTGGTTAGGTGGCAGTGGTGGTGGTGGTGGTGCTGATGAGGTGGTGGAGAGTTGGTGATGATGAGATGGTGGTGGTGGTGATGAGGATGCGGGGGTGGTGAGGTGGTGGTGGTGAGGAGGTGGCAGTGGTGTTGTGTAATAATATAACTTTTTCCTTGAAAAGATTCGTGAGAGTTTCAGTCCTTACTTTGCATCCATTCATGTTTTGTACATTTTGTTGCTGTGCATGAACTAGGGATTTGCAGAATGAGTGTCCCAAAACAAATCCTAGGTTCAGTCCGGATGATCACTGTATTTCCTGTATTGATGGTTAAAAGCATTTAGATATTTTGCATGCAAACTTTTTTAATTCGTATTATGCTCACAAATCTTCTGTCCTGTAGGTATTCATGCGGAGATAGCTGAAGAAAAGCACGAGTATTGGTCATCCTTTGCCCCTCTTCCTCTTGAGGTTGTGTTATCTGCTGGACAAAAAGCTAAAGAGGAAAGCACACAAGGTTAGACTTTAGTTCGTATTGGATATATATGGCATTGCTCATGAATATTGCAAAATGAAGTTGATTTCTTGAACACTAAGTTGGTGTATGATGCTTTTCCCTTGTCTCTTTCGATGAGGATGTCACATCATGTTTCTTACCGTCCATCTTTCTCTTTATGCATTTATTTGGCAGGCAAAACTGATGCTGAGGAAAGGGATAAAGTCCCACGTGACTTGAATGATCTTTCTGGAGAGGGAAATATTGAGAGCATGCTTTTAGTTGAAAAGGGCCTCCGGGAACTAGCTTCACTAAAGGTCTCTTTTCATGTCTTTATGTTTGAAATATTTAGAGCATTCTTTTAGTGGACACAAGAATATATTCCATTTTCCACTATCAATCAGTTGCTTTAATTAGCAGTTTGACATGCTTTTGTTTTTTGCTTTGAAGGTAGAGGATGCAGCAAAGCTTGCAATGGCTCTACATAGACGACCAAATTTGCTGAAGTATGGTCAAAATGTCCCAGGTGCGAACGTAAAATATGAATCACTCTTCTGTGTTGGAAATAGTTTTTATGATTTAGGTGCTCAGTTATTTTTCATTTTAAAGCGATTATGTTACAATCTACTGATATGCAATATTTTGTTTGGATGATGACCCTTCTGACATTGGTTTTGAGATCTCTCATATCTAGAGTTATATTGGTTTTAATCTTGTTATTGAAACAATTTCTTTTAATCATTAATGCAGATGACCTGAAAGTACCGATTGAGGGTCAGAATCTATTAGAGGCATTTGGTAAGTTGATCTACCAAATATTTTCTTGATGAAGATGCTATTTTTTGACGAATTAATTCAATATACAGGAGCTGAAGCTGTATTCAGTTAGGCTAAATAATATATTATTTATTATACAGAAGAATTAATGCACACTGATGTTTTTTTTTCAAATAATTGCTCTCAGAGTTGAGTCCAGAGGAGTCAGAAGATGTGCTTTTCAAGCAGGTATGATAGCACTTCCTTGGAATGAATATTATTTCTTCTGTTGATGGCAGATACATTGCCTGTAGTGATCGTGTATACATACATTTTGAAGTCAGCATATTCTGCATGGAAGTATCCGCATAGTTCTGACCGTACTTGACAGGAAACCTATTGCTTCTCTAAAATATTAGTAGTTTGTGTTAGAAAGTTAATGACTAGAGAGATTCCCATTCAGTTCAATTCAGCATAACCTATTATGTGATGAATCGTGGTGATGCGCTGCCATCACAATCGAATTCCAGATTGTTAGTATTATCCCACATCGCCTGGGTACTTTGGATTTGTGAAGTTTATAAGCCTTGGGCAACCCTCTCCTTGCAAGCCGGTTTTCAAGGAGAGTTAGGCCCAATGGGCCTTAACATGGTATCCGAGTAGGGTGTCTCAGGGATGGGTCAGGTCTGTTAGCTCTAGCCCTGCGTGGAGGGGGAGTGCCGAGTGGCTCCAGCCCTGAGGGAAGGTGTTAGTATTATCCCACATCGCTGGGCAATTTGGATTTGAAAAGTTTATAAGCCTTGGGCAACCCTCTCCTTGTAAGCCGGTTTTCAAGGAGAGTTAGGCCCAATGGGCCTTAACCCAGATGACTAGCTTTGATGGTATGAATCCCTCAGAGTTACTTGTGATGTAAAACACTACAATGTGCCACTAATTCAAATTTAAATTTATATTTGAACAAAACTCTGAAGGCTCAACAATTTTCTGTTAAAGCATTTGGAGGAAAATAATTTAAAGATTTATGACTAACATTCACCTCTCCTTCTCCCCCTTCTAACTCAATAATATGGCTCCTCTAAATGCAAAGAGACCAAATAGTTTGAAAACATTACTGGGTAATCACTGTGGACCTAAAAGTATTTTATATTAAACAGAACACATTAGAAAAAGTTGGTTTCCACAAGATAGTTTATTCTTAACCATATGGGACTCAATGTCTTCAAACTCATTGAACTCTTTCTTTAATAGTGATCTCCGCTCCCCATCTTTTAGAAGATGATAGTCACAGTAAAAAGAAAGCAATGACCTTCCAGTTTGATTTAACCAACTAAAACTTTATTTTTGAAGATTCTTTCCTTCATTAATTTGTAAACCTGTTGGTACTACGGGTTATTTTTGTGCTTGATTTTTTTTGTTCCGGATAAGCTAGTAAAAAGGTTTTACTAATGGGAAATCTACGGTTACCACTACACGTGATACATCCTTGGTAGGAATTTTGGGTCCATATGAATCTTACTTTTCTTTTCTCATAACTTAGCCTCCAAAATTGTTCTTGTTGCTTCTGTTCTATTTCTTGTTCCCCACTTCCATTGGTAAGATGACATTCAAGACAGTATCTCATGACTTCAACTTTGTTTCTTTCTTTCCTAGAATTTTGGTTCTTCAAAAACTCCAAACTTAGTGTTACCAACACCTATTTTTCTTATGTGGTTTGTTTATTGATCCATTTGTCTAGCTGTTTCATTAATATTCCCTTGTAGGCTTGGCTTACATATTTCTGGAGAAGGGCCAAAGATCATGGATTGGAACAGGACATTGTAGATGAGCGTTTGCAGTATTGGATCAGTCAAAGCACTCGGACACCAACCTCACATGATGCGGTTGATGGTATATTCATTTTCCATATGAATTCTTCTAGTTGTGGTTAACCTAAGTTATGTTAAATAACAGTTTTGCATCTGTGTCTTTTGTGTTGAAGAAGCATGAAAACTTAATTAGGAATTTAAAAAATACAGCACATGCATCCTAATCAAACCAAAATGTCCTTCAAAGTGCACCACGCTACTAACTCTTTAGGGCAAATGACCCATTAACCCCTTCAAAATGTGGTTGAAATTTGACAATAAATTAGATGGTTCATTAGTCATTACTTTTAAAATTTCAACCAACGTTTGATGGGGTTAAAAGTATTAGTATGATCTGGATTTTTGTGAGGATGATCTATATGGTGAGGAGATCATCCTCACTAGAAAATCAGCCCTTGGATTGTATACGATGTTCTGGCGATTTCACTTGTGTTCATCAATTTATTCATTGCTAATTCTAGATTTTGATGGAAGTTGAGCTTCATTAGTTGATGGATGTGATTATTGATGCTACATCTTTCCTGTCACAGTTGAGCGAGGACTGATGGAGCTGAGAAAGTTAGGAATTGAAAACCGATTATGGGAGGCCTCCCGCAGATTGATCGACCCAGATTCCATTTATAGCAAAACAAATACAGACTCTGACTTTTAGTGGTAGCATGGAATTTTGCTTGAGCTATTCAATTCTTTAGCTTTAATATTTTAGATTATAAATTTTTTCATGTCAATGTCTTTTTTTCCCACTTCAGAATCTCCGTTTACTTCCCTTCGTCAGTTAATGTTAGTCATCTGGTTGAAAACCTTTGGTCCACGTCAAGAGGGGTCTGCCTTTTTTAGGTTTTTTATATGGGTCATGTTGATTGGTATATTTATATACAAATTGTAAACTAAGGAGTAAGGACTCAATACTATCATCAGCTTTAGCAGAGTTAATTGTATTAACTTTTTGTGATGTTTGGTTGCAGTGATAACTCTAGTACAAATTAGTTTTCTAGGTTTAGCTTTTAAACCCTATTTTCTGGAGATTAAATTTTAAAATGCATGGTAGTTTTCCAGAGAAAGTTTGTTGCCAAAGAAATCTGGTCTACATGCATATTTGGTGTTTTCCAGTTAGCTTATAAAATCTGACTTCCTACTAATCATCCCTACTATTGTAATAAGGCTCGCCTCTGTTTTTTTGTAACAAGCTCACGAGTCACATCTCACATCTGCTACTCTATGAGCCAATGTGAGCCGTGTATTCAGCTCACAAATCAAAGGGGAATATTTCCACTCAAAACTCGACCTCTTCAACCCCACCTTATTCTTAAACCTTTTTACATGTTCAACTTCCACCCATCTTATTCTTACACTTTGCATTCACTTGTTTTTGGGGCTTGCTTAAAGATGATTTGCGGGATGGTTTTTTGTTAGATTGACGTTCTCATGGTATATATTAACCTTTCCATCATCTACATGTGGGCTCCATACCAACTTAATTGCACACATTTTGTTTTGTAGAAAGTTCCAATGATGTAACATGTCAGCTGATGTACATTCCCGTACATTCCGAGAAATTCTCGCAAGTGACATGAGCACATAATTAGGAAGTATGGACACTTCACTTGGACTAGCATGTTTGTGTTGGGTACGTAGATATGTGTGTCCATGGCGAATACACAATAGACACATTAGATACATGTTTCGTGCAATTTTTAAATATAATTCATACATGTTTCTGCTTTTCTCTTTGGTTGAAATTCTTTTTGTGCAAAGAATTTTTTAGTTTACTAAGGGGTCTCATCCATGTCCAGTATCCCATGCTTCCCAAGCACATGCCGTTAACCATAATAAGCGTGTTATGCGATCGGTCCCACTGTACTTTATAACATCCAACAAACAAGGTTATGTGTTGATGTTATGCGTGGATGAACAAAATCGCACTCACTAGGCCTATTATATGGCTCCACACGATGGTTCAATCAATTGTGATAAGCAGCACGAATCAAACCTGGATACCCATCATTTTCGATTCATTCGGTTCTCGGGTATACGGGCGGATACCCGTCAATTGAACTCACCACAGACAGAACGCCCCCAACAAAATGAACTTTTGTTTAGAGCACATAATGTATCACATGTATCCGGAAATATCAAATTAAATTGTAGCGGACATAGTAATCTACCACCTGTATTTTAGTGTATCACATATATCCGGAACTATCAAATTAAATTGTAGCGGACATAGTACGCTACCACCTGTATTTCCATGTATTATAAGAAGTCCAAACCGAGCAACATATTGCAAGCAACGGTGTTAAATCCATCAGGACAATTTTATTTATGTAGCGTAAGAATTACGTTCTTCATGATCTTTTAGTTATTTCACCATTGTAGCTTTGTTTGATCCTCAGACGAAGCACAGGTCGGGGGATCTTCTCCGCGACCATTAACGAAGGTAACTACACATTTCACCGACAGACTCCACCTCTTCTACTCTCTCTCTCTCTCTCTCTCTCTCTCTCTCTCTCTCTCTCTTCTTTCTCTCTCCTAATTTCTTCGATTTCTCTGTTCTTTCGTAAAGGAACCCTAACAGGTATTGGACGCATTGGCCTCGTTTTCTAAGTCTAGGGTTTTTTCTTATTCAGGTGGTCTGCGAAATTTTAGTTTACATTCTTATGTATTTGGAGAAAATCTTAAACCTAACATCCCAACAAAACAGACTTCTAAAATTTTCACTAAAAAAATGTTCTCAAACCCTAAATTATTGTATCATCCATGCTGTTATATACAACCTTAAATCCTAATTTAGAGACTGATTAGATGGTTGCACTTCAATTTCTGTTTGACTGAAATCGAACGTTTATATTGATTACCTGAAGAAGGGTTTTATTTATTTATTTATTTTTGTTTTGTTTTGTTTTGTTTTTGTTGCGAGCAGTTCTAATGAAATGGCGTCTTCTTCACATCACGTCGAAATTGAGGCAGCAAAGTTTCTGCAGAAACTTATTCAGGATTCAAAAGATGAGCCAGCGAAATTGGCTACAAAACTTTTTGTGGTGAGTGTAATATGGTGGTAGTTTATTAGAATGTGTTTCTAGATTACTGATGTCAACGGGGTCATTTCTATTTGTTTCTGTGTATCAGATATGCCAACACATGAAGTTGAGCGGGAAAGAACAGTCCTTGCCATATCAAGTAATATCCAGGTGAAGCATCTAATTCTACTGCTATAGTATAAACTGTTGTGTTTCTTGATTCCATTACTTTTCAGTTACCCTCTTATTCAATTTGTTAGAAGGATCACATTTTTTCCCTTCACTTTACTTGCTGCTGCTAACCGTAACTGAATGTTCTTGATTCCAGGGCTATGGAAACTGTTATCAATCAGCACGGTCTTGATATCGAGGCTTTGAAGGCATCTCGCTTTCCTTTGGCTGGTGGACCTCAAACTGGGGAGGATTCCACAAATGCAAGGTCAATGGAAAAGGATGCACCTGACAATTTGATCCCTGCAGGTGCCAATAACATGCCCTTTCAAGGTTCACCAATTGGTGCGTGGCATGCCGGATCAAGTAGTAAAACGAAGGGAGAAGTGTATGGGGGATCTGTCCAGAGTGTTGGGGCTTTCAGAGATCATAAACCAGGTTTAGCTGACAATGAGGTGGCCAGGCATGAGGTAATTAATCCCAACAAGCCACCTGTTGGGCCAAGCAGGGTTGGAAGTGCCGGACATGATTTTTATCAAGGATCTGTTTCTCAGAGGAGTGGTAATTTATATGAGCATGAGAGTCCGTCCAGTCTTGACACTAGATCTGCGAACTCCCAAGAAAGACTTGATAATACAAAATTGGATAAACAGGGACGCCAAAAAGAAAACAAAAAAGCCACTGCTAAGAGAAAGAGAGCAGGTGCAACATCTGCTGATGCACACTCTGACAACCTCCAGCAATTAGATACTTCCAACACTGGATCTAAATCAAGGAAGGGGAAGATTACGGGCAAGGGTGATCCACAGAGCCATTTTACTGGTAAAGGTGGTGAACATGCTCATGTAAATCCTGTTCAGAGTAGTGTTCCCATGGAGCATTTGTCATCAGCATCAAGTGGCATGGGACCTATATTTAGAGCGAAGCAAGATAATCAGAGTTTGTTCGATATGTCGATGGATAAGACTCAGATTTCTAATGTGAAGCCAGTGACTCCAACTTCAAAATATCTCGAAGAGGGTGAAGTTTCTGCTTATGGTGCTGCTGGACAACAGAAAGGAGGTTTCTTTCAGGCTAGACATGATAATGTCAATCCTAGGAGTGTTTGGGATCAATTTAAAGTTGGGTTACCATCAGAGAATCCCCTGCTTTCTAGGTTTGCACCTACTGGTGCTTCATGTGGGATGGCAGCAGAAATTTCTGTTGGTCAGTCAACTGCCCCATCTCTTGGTACAAGTAAGGAGGCTGGGGCTGCTGGAAATGAATCAAAAAGTAATATTTATGATTCCAAATCTTCAGAAAACAAGGTTTTTGACATTTCTGGCCAGATTTCTGAAGGAACCTTACTGAACAAGGGTGGTAAGTTTTGGCAACAAAGGGTTCCTTATCCAACACAGACAGGGGACCAATCTTTCAGTAGTGAAGCTGAACTTGGAGGTCCTGGAAAATCCCCTCTAGCAGTGAATAGTAATACCCCTCAAGGTATTAGTGCAATCTCTGGTGGTTTTAGCAAGGTTCATGGAGTAATGCCTGGAAGTTTTGGTTCATACTCTACAATAAAAACAGGTTTCCCTGCTCCTTTACAATTTAACAGTTCTTCGTTTGATAGTCATGAACTGGCCTTAAAGATGCACAAGGAGAGGGGCATGGAACCTTCTGGTTCTCAGTTACTGGAAAAGAGCAAAGAAATGATGACTATGGATACTGCCATGAAATCTCCCTCAGTTGAGGCCTCTTCTACTAGACTGGCAATTGATTCTGAACATAGAAAACCTGAACTCCTTAAGGATTTAGAATCAAATTTTTCTGAGAAAGGTTCTGAGGTTCAGTTTGGTTCAGCCACTAATGGAGATGAAGCATCTGCTCCTCTGTATGGCGGCAAGGTCGTAGAGCAGGATGGAGGCACTTCACATAAGATAGGCAATACTTATAAGATGGTTCAGGTACTTGTTTTCTCTTCATTGTGGTTTTTATTTCTAATGTGGCAAGTAGAGAGTATCACATGGATATTCTTTATGGTATCAGTTACAAGGACCAAATTATGATGAATGGCTCCCCTATGTATTTTCTTATTTCCTATCAACATTCAAGTTATCAGAAGTCATCAATATGGAAGGAAATTTAAAATTTAGCATTTGTGCTAGACAATATTTATCCACTCCTGGATAGAATGCTCATTCAAATATCTCTGTAGCAGCATTTAGTTTTTTGAACACTCATGAGGAGTTTTTGCTATGATCGTAACTCCTAAGACAAATTGCTATTTGCCTTTATCAGATGCACCATAAATGTCACGTTATATTTTCTCCTTTGTTTTTTTAAACTGATTTATTAATGCTTTGCGTTGGCTTTGTATTAAAGAGATTTTGTGAAGCACCTCTTTGTACTGCACTTAGTTTCAAGCTTTTTCAAATCTGAAGTTTGGTTTATGATGTATTCTGCTATAATTTTGTGTAATTGAAACTTGTATGTTTGCATATAAGTTTTGCATTGCTTCTATTAAAAGGATCCGTTGTCAGCAGGGCAGTGGCTCTCAGGGACCACAAAGTAAGGAAAGTCTTGATGCAGGAAAAACTCCCATGTCTCATTCTCGTGCCTCCTCAGGCATGCCCTTTAAGGAACACCATTTGAAACAGCTTAGGGCCCAGTGCCTTGTCTTTTTGGCATTCAGGCATGCTACCTGTCCCCAAAACCCCTTTTGTAGCATTTAAATTATGGGAATATACGTTTGATATAGTTATCTTTTACTTACAGAAACGGTTTGACGCCAAGGAGACTACATCTCGAAATTGCACTTGGAGACACCAACTCAAGAGAAGGCAAGTCCAGTTATCTTCTTTTCTATTATCCTTGTGTCTCAGTATGGCCTTTCATTTAATTCACTTCTCACACAACAGGTGGTGGTGCAGATGGAGTTCGCGGAGAACAAAGTGAACATAAAGGGAAAGAGATATCTATAAAGGAACCAAATAGTAGTAATGAAGCCACTGGTGTTTTGGGAAGACCTAATGATATTAGGGAAAGAACTCCTCCAGGTTCCTCATCTACAGGAATCCCAATGGAGACCGACTCCTCTTCAAAAGACACAGATAACCCAAAGAAGGTGAAGAATAAAAAGGGTCCACCCTCTGATCGCTCTTCAGCAATAGAAGAAAGGAAACGGCTCTTGGCTGCAAGAAGAAAACCTGAGGCTGAAATGCATATCCAGGAAACAGCAGATTCACGAGTAGCTCTTGCAACCTCCTTGGAGCCCGAGTCTTTGATGAATAGTGGGAGGACTTTGCCCAAGACTAATCATGAGAAGGATGATTTTGAGAATGGTCAACAGCAGGTTGGAAGGTCGAACCAAGTCTCCTCTTCTGTACCGGGAATAAATCAACAGCTAAAGCCTGAAATGACTAGTTTGACGGGAACTGGCAATCATAATGAGGCTTCAATGGATGCATTAACACCTTCTATGTTTCATCATACATCAGTGCCCCAAAGAACAGATTATTCTTTAAACCAGCCTCAAACTCTTGGTGACAGTGAGAGAGGAAATAACGTGTTTAAGTCAGAGTCTTCTTTTGTGCAATCAAATCAGCATGCAGATAGATACCCTTCTGTATTTCCAGTGAAGGAGCAGATCAAAGCTATCTCAGGAAAGGATGTTGAACATCCAAGGGATATCAATGTGCTGCGCACACATGTTTCTCATGGTGAGAACCATATTTCTAAATCAGAGTATATCATGTCCACTAGCTTTGGTGATACGTCTGGTGGACACTTTAGTTCAGATGATCAAAGAGTTTCTGATTCTCAAAAGCAATGCAATTTTGATGGATACCCGATGGTTTCCACAAATGGTACACAAAAATATGGGAATCCAGGTATGATATTGGAAAAATCTACAGAGCAAGGAGAGGAGAACATGCCAATATCTACAGAAGTACCACCTTCCCCACCAAAGTACAGTACCTCAGAGAAGTGGATTATAGATCATCAGAAAAGGAAGCTTCTCGAGGAACGAAATTGGGCTATAAAGCAGAGGAAGACGGAGGAAAGAATGGCTGTGTGTTTCAATAAGTTAAAGGTGCGGTATGATTTTATTAGGATAGTATTTGTCACTATAATTTTCTTTTCTTATTACAACCTTCAAATTTTCTTGAATCAATTATACTCTTGAGGTTAATATATATACCATATTATTCTATTTAGGTTGGTGTATGCTACGTCTGTTATTAGCTACAAAAATGATTATCCCTTTTAACTCTAATTATTATTCACGTTAAATCAGGTCTTCTGAATACTTGTACTTTATATATTGTTAAGTACAACTCTTCAGCTTCTTGAATCAGTAGGGAAGTATTTGATTATGTTCTACTAATGGAAAAAATGAGTCCAATCTCTAGTAGTAAATGAAAAGACCAAGAAAAGGAGAGGGGTGATGCCACTTATTCTCCCAATCCCTCTAGAAGTTTCATAACACTCATTATGGTGAAGCAATTTTTGGTTGAAAGACCCCATGAAATGGATTAGATAGAAATGAATCATCATTCATCCATATTCCATACTGGTTCATCCCCTGGATAAAGAAATGTGCTGCATGTGGTCTTTTAGACTTTTAGTCTACAACAAGTGATATTGGAAACATCTTCCCAACTGTTCAGACATACCTTCCTTCTTTCTCCAAAAAGAAGGTGAAGGGCTTAATTACAACTCCAACTTAAACTATCAATGACCATAACATTTTGACTCTGTGACCAACTTTTAGATGTCACATGGTCTTCAGGTCTTCTCTAAATGGTCGACTGGAATTAAAGTGCTTCCATTTTTGGGTAGCCATGCTAAATTACATTTTGAAGGAAAAAAGGACTTGACAGAGGATAATAATAGAGAGGAGAAACAAGTGAGCTAGGATGTGAGGGCAATATCTCGCTGCTCCATTGCATTGCTTAGCTATAAAGACACATGGTTAAGATTCTTAACAATATACCTTACCCCCATTAAGTTATTCTTTCATAAGTTTTCTACATAAAAGTTCTGTGGCTTCTGATTCACTTTCGTTGATAATGCAATTTGATGCTACGCATTAACACTTTTATATGGTGATATCAATGTGAACATGTTCTTCAGCCACTGATCTGACGTGTGTTGGACTTCAGAAAGTAAACACATCATTTCTTTGTCCTAGAGAACCTTTTAGGTTGTTGGGTTCTTGCAGTTCACATTCAGTGCATTGCAAGTACTTAACAGAAGGATTGTAAATTTTAGTTTGTAGACATGTCTGCATGAGGCTTTGCACAATCTAAATTCTGGTAATCCCTAGTTCTCATTCTTCTATTGTACATTTTCTTGCAAACTAGCAGAATACAAGTTGAAATATCTCTTGATTTGTTTGCCATGTGTTTCAACTCTGAGATGTCTTGTTTAACATTATGTTTGTCATGATTGTACTCCACTTTTTGTAGAAAGAAACTTCTGTTTCATTGTCTTCAGTTTTTCTTCCTTTTACAACTATGCAATGTTGACCATTCTCTTTTTCCTTTATGTATTCCACTGCTGAGTGCGCTGAAGAATATGACTGCACATTTATGATTATTGCTATGACCTGGCATTAGAGCTAAAGCTTGTTTTACAGGAAGCTGTAAGTTCCTCTGAAGATATTTCAGCCAAGACAAAAAGTGTTATTGAACTGAAGAAACTTCAGCTGCTTCAGCTTCAACGGCGATTGCGGAGGTATAGTTCTCTTGGTTTAACCTCACCTTGAAATCTTATAAGAATTTGTCTGTAAATCACCCACAAGTAGATGTTTGTAAATCACCCATAAGAATTTGTAGTCCATTTTTCATGTGCTATTTTACTTGATCCTTTTAACTTTTTCTTCTCTTAACCCATATTCATTTTTTCTGAGCAGTGATTTTCTGAGTGATTTCTTCAAGCCTATTACTTCTGACATGGAACGTCTGAAATCAATTAAGAAACACAGACATGGAAGGCGATTGAAACAGCTTGAGAAATTTGAACAGAAAATGAAGGAGGAGAGGCAAAAGAGAATTCGGGAGAGGCAAAAGGAATTCTTCAGTGAAATAGAAGTTCACAAGTATGTATCTAACTTCGTCAAGTTTCTCGTGTCTTGTAGTTTTGCCATGATTTAGGTCTCATTTTCATGGAGTACTTGCTTGAGAATGGCTTCAGCTGTCGTTTTGACTCTTTTTCTCTGGAGAGTGGAAACTTATTTCTTTGTGGTGGAACTTTCTTATATGTATATATTTGTGTGTATTTTTGTGTTTTGTTGAGCACAACAACTAAGTGGTGTCTGCTTGTTAACTTACCTTTTCAGGGAGAGACTGGATGATTGGTTTAAAATTAAGAGAGAACGTTGGAAGGGTTTCAATAAGTATGTGAAGGAGTTCCATAAGAGGAAAGAGCGGATACATCGCGAGAAGATTGACAGAATCCAGCGTGAGAAGATTAATCTGTTGAAGAACAATGATGTGGAGGGGTATCTACGAATGGTTCAGGTTGAGTTAGATGTGCCAATTTAGTGAGTTAGTGTGGTTTGCATCTCTTAGTCGTTTGTTTACCAATGCCATTTTATACAGGATGCCAAGTCGGATCGTGTTAAACAACTGCTGAAGGAAACTGAAAAATATCTTCAGAAGCTGGGATCCAAAGTACAGGAAGCAAAGGCCATTGCAAGACGTTTTGAGATGGAAATGGATGAGAACCGAGTTTTACCCGTTGTTGAGAAGAATGAGGTTACAGTTGAGACTGAAGATGACAGTGACCAGGCTGAGGCATGTCTGCCCTTCTCGTGTTTTTATAGAGTTCTCTTCTTTGATTGTTGATCTTAATTTTGTGATTCATCTGTTGCAGCATTATCTGGAAAGCAACGAGAAGTACTATAAGATGGCTCACAGGTATTGGATATATCTTAGTTTCTTCTCTATTTGGATGTGATATGTTGCGTACTTGCATGTTGGGCAAGACTCAGGCTCAAAGTTGGACTGTTCACTTACACTAGAAGCTTCTATTTTTATTTTTATTTTTTCCTTTCTCAATTAAGCCAGCCTTACTTTTCCTTTTGATTTCTCTTACCCTTTTTCTATTTGAGAAAATCTGGGTTTATCTTAGACAAGTTCTTTACATGACCTGGGTTCTAGGCGAAGAGTTTTTTGTTTGTATGCTTTTTTTTTTGGGTGAAATATCATATAGTGAATATCATTGTCTGCAGTATAAAAGAGAGCATTGCAGAGCAGCCAACTTGTCTCCAGGGTGGAAAATTAAGAGAGTGAGTTGATCTGTCATTCTGCTAACTGTTCCTGTGTTTGTCTCATGAGTTTTTTGTTTATTTCTTCTATTTGTTCTTACATTTGTGGACATGGAATATGCGCACAGCTTTATTCACTACGTCTATTTTAAATTTTTTTTTACATTATATTATTATCCATAGTATTATCATTATTATTATTATTATTATTATTATTATTATTATTATTTTTATTATCATTGCATAATTTACATTTTTTATTTTTAGGTACCAAATGAATGGTCTGCGTTGGTTGGTTTCACTATACAATAATCATTTGAATGGAATTCTGGCTGATGAAATGGGTTTGGGTAAAACTGTTCAGGTATGAGCTGATTGTCTAGAAATCACTTCAGAGCATGGGGATCTGTATGCAAGATGAATCTTATAGGTTGTGTTTTTTGTAGGTTATCGCTCTAATATGTTACCTTATGGAAACAAAAAATGACAGAGGTCCTTTTCTTGTGGTAGTACCATCCTCTGTTCTTTCAGGATGGGTTTCGGAACTTAGCTTCTGGGCACCCAGCATCAACAAAATTGCATATGCTGGTCCTCCCGAGGAGCGGCGTAAATTATTCAAGTAATGGCATTCTAATCTGAAATATCTTTCTTCCTCGTTTTTTCAATTGTGTGAACAATGACTTAATAGTTTTATTTGTTACTGCAGAGAAAGGATTGTTCATCAGAAATTCAATGTCCTTTTGACGACTTATGAGTACTTGATGAATAAACATGATAGGCCAAAACTAAGCAAAATACATTGGCATTACGTTATAATTGATGAAGGTCATCGAATTAAGAATGCATCTTGCAAGCTGAATGCCGATTTAAAGCACTACCAAAGCTCTCATAGATTGCTGTTGACTGGAACACCCCTACAGGTCATTATTACCTGTCCTATATTTGTCTATACTTTCTTTCCTTATATCCTTCTGTTAATCCTGGGTTCCATCTAAGAAGTGCCGAGTCTTGTGCTTGGACTTTTTTTTTTTTTTTTGCCTTAGAGGAGACCCATGCTTTGTTTATCATTTGCCTTCAACTTTTATCTGTTGTGTCAGGATATTATTATTTTTTTCACCAGGGTATAATATTAATTTTCTTCAGGCTTCCGTTTCTCTGTTTTGTTAGTCCTATATATCTATAGGTATTCAGTATTCTCAATGTACCTTGTCCTACTTTTTTCTCCTCCACTTTTGTGTGTCGATCTGTGCTTTAGTTTTTTATCTGTTGACCCTGTTTTGACATCACATTATTATTAGTCTCTACTCTCTAGTTCTGATTTTTGTTTTTTGTGATATTAATATTTGATTCTTTTTCCATTTTATGATGTAGAATAATCTTGAGGAGTTGTGGGCTCTACTTAACTTCTTGTTACCGAACATTTTCAACTCATCAGAAGATTTCTCTCAGTGGTTTAACAAACCATTTGAGAGTGGTGCTGATACCTCACCTGATGATGTAAGCTTTGATCTTCTTTTCGTGTTGCAACATAAACGGTTCTCTTATTTTTCTGCTTTAAGCCGTATCCAAGGTTAATGTCTTTTTTTTTTTTCTGTTCACAATCGAGTAGGCTTTACTGTCCGAGGAAGAAAATCTTTTGATTATAAACCGCCTTCACCAAGTTCTTCGTCCTTTTGTACTTCGAAGGCTGAAACACAAGGTTCGTAAATGATTATTTTGTTTCTATTTCATGACCAATGGTTTTTCCTTGTTGTGTTTATGGAAGTTATCAAGTTATGGAAGAAACTAATCATGAGTATCAAATAATATTTAACATTTAATGCTTTTGTATTACTTGCATTTTTGCTTTTCTAGTTATGTTGATACTTGATAAGATAGCAACTTAGTCTTGTATTTACCATTGTTATTGCGTCTCAGATTCTTAAATTTAAGATAAGCATATTGTGTCGTATCATATATCGTAAGGTACGTGAAACAATATATATGTTAGTATGCATATCTACACATATGTAAGGCATAAAAACATTAAATCAACTCAATACGACCCCAAAAAGGCGAATTCATTTATAAGGAAGAAGCAATAGGGCTATATTTTTTTTTTTTGAGAAAGCAATAGGGCTATTTTGGTGCTTTAATTACACTTTTGCAAAAGTGGCACTAAGCTTGAGAAAGAACCACAAGGAAGTTGCTTTTTTCATCTATGAATCCAACGCAACAAACAGATTCTCAATCTGACAAATGTAGAGAAAGTTATCTTGATCTTGGGTATAAAGAGAGAAAGTAAAGCCTAGAACCCTTTTCTTCTGCAAAAATTCCCGAAGTTCTCTCCACTTAACTTAGTTTAACACAAAAGGGCCCTGCGCCACTTTTTAAATAGACTGGAAGAAGAAAAACAAAAACAAAAACAAAAAACAAAAAGTCGATTTTTTTAAGTTGTTTGTCGGCCCGGCCAGACGATATGATACAATCGAAAAAAGCGCGATGTACACGATACACCCTGTATCGTATCGCGATACACCCGATACAGTAAAAAACGATGTTTTGGCTTTTTTTTTTTTTTTTTTAAAAAAAAACTTCTTGTTCCTATTGTTTATTTTCTAATCCTGTTTTAAGTTCGAAACTGTTCGACTGAGTCACGCGCCTTGCTAGATATTTTAATCCCTGTGTATAGCAGACATGCCCCATTGAGATTCTTTTTACAGCAAGAATGATGGCTAACTTGCTGCATGAATCTCCTACTGTAGAAGTAATTTAGAGTTTCTGATCAGATTAACTGGATTTCTTATTCAAGAGTATATAATGGGCTGCAACTGTTGGTTACACTCGATATAGATTAAGAGATTGTTGTTCTGTGCATTCCTTTTCTTGTGTGGGTTGTTTGTGAAGTTTGTAAAGTCTGTGATATGATGGTAGTACCTCTATCCTGGCTTCAGTACCCATCTTTACCTTCTTGCCAATTTTAGACTTATGCTCTTTTCTGCTACTTCTGATTGAGAGAAGCCTTGACCATGTGCCATGGATTTTGCACAATGTTCAAAACGTCAGGGTTGGATCCCTGTTAGCAGTTTGTGGAATCGCTGAAGGTTGGTGGGGAAAAGTTTGAGTGCCATTCAAACTTGTCACTACAAAATGTGGCAAAAGAATAAGACAACTATCATGTCTCCAGCACTTCACAATATTTTCCACTTGAAAATTAGTTATTTCAATGCTTATATGTGATGCTTAAACTTATGAGATATCAATTTTTTTCCCCATTCAATGTTTTTGTGTTCTTAAATTCTGTTTTGCTAGGTTGAAAATGAATTGCCTGAGAAGATTGAAAGGCTTGTGAGATGTGAGGCTTCTGCTTATCAAAAGCTTTTAATGAAAAGAGTCGAAGACAATCTTGGCTGCATTGGAAGTTCAAGGGTTTTCTTCTGCACTTCTGTTTATTTCGTTTTGATAGTTTAATTTTTGTTATGTTTTTTTCGCTTTGATAAGTTTCACATAAGTAAAATCTCCATGACTATTTTGGGCTACAATCGTTTTCACTTTTTAACAAGTGGCTCAAGCTATCCTGATCTTTTCGCAATACACAATCAGGGTCGTGCTGTGCACAATTCTGTCATGGAATTGCGCAATATATGCAATCATCCATATCTCAGTCAGCTTCATGCAGAGGAGGCAAGTTTGTGGTTCTTTTCTCTTTCTACTAGAGCACTTCCGTTTTTATGTTTTCTTTTTTTAATTTTAGCTGCATGATTATTTCTTCTTGGCATCTTCATTTCAATCTTCTCTGCATTTTCAGGTTGATAGTTTAATACCTAGACATTATCTGCCACCAATTGTGAGGCTTTGCGGAAAGCTCGAGATGTTAGATAGATTGCTGCCGAAGCTAAAAGCAACAGATCATCGGGTATGTGATAATGCGCATATTTGTATTATTGTATACAATATCGAATTTTTCTGAAGGGTAAAGTTATTTTTTAATTATTTTTTTGGTTGATTTTTTATTTGTTTCTGCAAATATTACCTTCCAAAGTTCTGTCTAATTAATTATAGACTTGTCACATTAGTAATTAGTTCTTGTTATCTCGTAACATTCTGCTAAATATGTTTTAAACATCTCAAACATTAGAATCTTAAAGAATTAGTATTGAAGTTAGATATTTGAGACTTGGATATTGAATCCTACATGTTCTTAAATTTTTCAAGTTTGTATTCGCGAGAGTGTCAATATCACAGTAAGTGTAAATAATAAATAATATTTCCTCCCTTTTGTTACTTTTCTTTGATACTCCTCTCTCCTTTTGATCATGATTTGGATATTGAGAAGTAGTTTTTAGGCTCACGTTGCGGTTGGATGTTGTTCAACTTTGCAAGAGCTTAGCTTTTGTTCTTGAGTAATTCAAACGTGTTGCCTTTACCTTTATTGTGCTTCTCAGGTAACCCGGCTCATGTTGATGTCATGTCTTAATTGTTGCTTCAGTTATTGGTTTGACCATTTAGTACTGCATTTACATGGACAATCCTATTTTTCAGATCTGAAATCTAAAAGTTGGGACATTGTCTTTAGACCTTCTGTTTTTGTTGTATTATGGTGCTTTTGTCCCTTTATTATGGTACTATAAATTATCTGAGAAAAGCAAATAAGAATATTTCAGCCAGTATGCTTTTGAGAACTAATCAGCTTCATCTGGAAATATAATCATGCAGGTTCTTTTCTTCTCTACAATGACTAGGCTGCTTGATGTTATGGAGGAATATCTCCGCTGGAAACGTTACAGGTATCTTCGGTTGGATGGACATACAACAGGAAGTGATCGTGGGGCCCTTATTGAGGAATTCAACCGACCAGACTCTCCTGCTTTTATTTTTTTGCTAAGGTGCTTTCATATGTTTCTTGTTTATTTATGTTCACTTATTTGTTTTGCATTTCATTGAAACAAACAAGCTTCTCCAGAGCTAATGTTTCTGTCTGTGGTGGTAGCATCCGGGCTGGAGGAGTTGGGGTCAATCTGCAAGCTGCTGATACTGTCATTATATTCGACACTGATTGGAATCCTCAGGCAATATTCTGTTTAGAGTTCTAGTATTTATCATCCATAGTAATGCGTTTCTAACGATCATTGGCTTCTTGGTGATGTTCTTTAGGTTGACCTGCAAGCACAGGCTAGGGCTCATAGGATTGGTCAGAAGAGGGATGTACTTGTTTTGCGTTTTGAAACGGTAAATATTTTATGTTTAGACTTTATATAGATAACTGAAATTGGGACTAACTGATACATGATTCCTTTGTTAGTGGATGATTTAAATTCCCAGTTTTGGTCTGTTTTTTGTTATTGAATAATATTTTATTTTTATTTGGTTTTGGGTTTTGAAATCCTGTTCTAGCTAGACTCCAAAAAATGGTATTTTAAGGTCCGATCTGGAGAATGGAGTGTTTCTTCAATATGTTGGCCTTCCTTCTCTTATATCCTTCCTTTTAATCTTCCATCTTAGTGTGAAAAGTTTATGGTTTTACTAATCCTCTCTAAAAAGAAATAAAAATAATTAAATTATTCATGTTGTTCCAAATGCAAATTTTCCATGATAATCTGATTATCCCATTTACAATCATAAAACAAAAATTTTCTTTCCTTCAATGAGCCCTCATCCTTGTTATCCATATCATGCTGCCCAATACTTCTGAAACACTGGCAACAGGAATTATAAAATATCCGTGACCTAGAGAGACTGTTATGGAATTGAGAGGGACTAAAACTAAATTTTATTTGATCAGTTGCAGTGCCTGCTAATTCTGAAAGTAATGTGCAGTATTGGTTAGGTAGAGAAATAGGTTTCTTCTCTCCAAATGGCATGGAGATATGAGATGATGTATAGGGGAGGACCATCATTTTGGGATATTAGTATGTTTAATTTATAGTTAGGTAGAGCAGTAGGAAGTGAAGCATTAGCCACTGTTTTTATGCGGATACTATGGAAGTAAATTTTATTTTTTCTTGAAATTCTCCTCAAAAATTTTTTATTTTTTTTTGAAACGCTATGTAAGTAAATTATAATGTTGAATTGGTAGATTTGGTCAAGGAACTATGCAATTCAGCACCAAAATACCAGAATAGGACAAAAAGTTCAATATTTAAGTCATTACTCCTATCATTATCGATTGTGAAAATGTAGAGAAGAGACATGCTCCTTAAGGAAGATAAGAATCTTCCCCTTAAAGAAGTTTTACTACAAATTAAGAGAAATAAGCTATTCATTGTCAGAAGATCTAGAAGCAGGAGAAGAGTCTCTTGAAGTAGTACGAAGTCGTTTCTGTGCACTTCTGAGTTGAGGCTTCTAAATTGGTAGTATTATCCTTCATAAAGAGCTCTAGTCCAGTGTCTTAGTAATCAAAGCTTTATAACATGATGAACCCAGTAGTGATAAAAGATAATCATGGAGGATTTGAAAATAAATATGTGGAAAACGTTATTTTACTAACGAAGTAGGTGTCCCTACTTGGAAAGTGTCATTTTAAAATATGGGTAACTGGTTTTAGTTTGGCTCCTCCAAGTAGACATTTATTGTTGGCTTCAAGACTTGTGGTACAATTTGGTTTAGTCAAGGTTCAGTGTTGAAGCAGTGGTGGTAAAAGAAGGCCTGCGTATTCACGGTTGTAAGGACAAGTACTTGATATATTAAAAAGTCTGGGTTGTTGTCAACAAGGATTGTTTTTGGGACCTCTAAATCAATCATCTGGATCAGGATTAAGAACACTGATACGAACCAATAAAAACCATTGGCGAAATAAGTACATACAACTTTTAAGAGAAGTATTAGACATTGTAATGGTACAGTATATATGATAAGTATAATGCATAACTCTATATGTTTCAATTGTATGTAATGGTATATATATATAGGGGAGTGATATTGCACCATGGCTTATTGTGCCATTATTGCACAACTTGTTTTTTTGGGACAAAGTGGTGCAGCACATGGAATGGAAGAAGGGCTAATTTTCGGTGAGGATGTTCGCCGTTCGCCTCACTATGTAGATCATCATACCCGAGAATTACCCCATTCTAGAACTTCTAACCTCATGAAAGGTTCATAAAAAAATCGACGGTTAAGAAAGATGCCTAAAATTTGCTTATTTTTCACGATATGATTTGAGGGGGTTAAAAGTTCCACAATGGGTTGATTTTCAGATTATGATGACATACATGGTGTGGAGAACACCCACACCAAAAATTAGCCCTTAAATCATCTCCTTGGGGTCCCCATATAAACAAGTGGTGCTATTGTGGCACAATAAGATATGGTGCAATATCCCTATAGAGCACGGATACTTAGCCCCATGTGTTCCCAACTATGTTGTGGGGTTCAAAACAAGTTGATTCAAGGGTGGTGAGGAGGGACTCCTCACCATATAGATCATTTCTCTGGAAAATCAGCCGGTTCTAAAACTTCTAACCCCATCAAAAGCTGGTTTACATCTAACTATATTTATGGGCAGCCCATAAGTCACCCAATTTTTTATGAGGTTAGAAGTTTTAGAATGATGTGAGTTTCAGAGAGGAAGATCTACATGGTGAGTAGGACATCCTCACCGAAACTCAGCCCTTGGATCATCTTCATGTGGGTCCTACAACACATTGGGCATTTTTATTTTGCGCAAAATATCCCTCAGCTCTCTATACATATATATGATGGTCTTCTATTTTAAACATCATTTTGTATATGCCATGGATCTCTTCTTGCTTCGTTACTTAGTACTAGTATTTCTGTAATAAGGTGCGGACTGTGGAGGAACAAGTAAGAGCTGCAGCTGAGCACAAACTGGGAGTTGCTAATCAGAGTATCACTGCTGGGTTTTTTGATAACAACACCAGGTACATTTGGATTCTTGTTAATTTGAGCATCATGGGTCAAAAGAATTTTTGGCACTCCCAAATGTCTCTAATCGATAGCAGCTGAAGTATTTGTACTGTAATTCTATCACAGTGCAGAAGATCGGAGGGAGTATTTGGAATCTCTTCTGAGGGAGTGTAAGAAAGAAGAGACTGCCTCTGTTTTAGATGATGATGCTCTAAATGATATCTTAGCCCGCAGGTAAATCTTGTTTACGCTTTCGAATTATTTTTTGTCCACATCTTTTGTCATGTACTAGCCGTCTCCTGGTGCCTGAGCTTGTTCTCTTTCCTTGCATTTGTGTGGTACAGAACACTGGTTTTTTGCTGGGCATCTAATAGGGGTGCCACAATGGACATTTTTCACTTCATGATTACCCGATTGGATGGATGTAACCATCTGTTCCTATAATTATCTGCCGATCATTTGCCATAGTTTTCTCTGTCCTATATATTTGGTAGTTGGATGGTTGTCCTTAAAAAATAACACATTCAAGAAAGTATAGTTTACAACTGGATGGTTGGCATGTGTCTAGATGTTCTGTTACATCGGACCCTTTAAGCACTGGTCCAGATCTGCATGTGTACAATGCTTATGATGATGAGGAGAATTTCTCCATTTTCTGTTGTTATTTGATTATTCCTTATGTTGAGATTTATAATCTTGTTCTATTTTAGATAAACTGTTTTTTGTTTTTTTTTTGTTTTCTCATTTCTACTATTGTTTTGTGAAATTTAATCTTGCATGCTCTTTTTGTATTGTTGCCAGTGAGTCTGAAATTGATGCATTTGAGCTGATTGACAAACAAAGGCGTGAAGAAGAGATGGTATGTAGTTTACGCTTTTACATAAGGTTTTGTTTTTCTTCTTCTTTTACCTACCCTACATCACCATCCTTGATTGGGATATTTATGCCTTTCTGATGGACAATGTTGCACAGGCAGCATGGCAGAAGTTGGTACAGGGACCAGACAAAGATGATCCTGAAGCTTGTCCCCCAATGCCTTCTCGTCTTGTGACAGATGAAGACTTGAAGGCATTCGTTAAAGCTATGCAGGCATACGAGGAAGCTAACGCAGGTGTGAAGCGGAAAAATGAACTTGGGGGTCTTGATACCCAACACTACGGAAGGGGCAAAAGAGCAAGAGAGGTCGGTCACTTGTAAAATACTTAATAGCCGAAAGAAACATTTTGTGATAACTTTTCTCATTCTTTTGTGGGTTTCTTTTCTTCTCAGGTACGGTCTTATGAAGATCAAATGACCGAAGAAGAATTTGAGAAGATGTGTCAGGTTGACTCTCCTGAATCCCCCAAATCCAAGGAAGGAACCAAGGATTCAAGTGTAGCCGATGTTGGTGTGTCTAAAGTGGATGTTGTTATTACAGAACAGCTGCCTACAGTACCACCACCTCAGCCATCAGCAACACCACCACCTCTACCTCCACCTCCAGCAACAGCAACAGAAACACCACCACCTCCTCCAACACCAATAGCAATAGCAACAGCAACAAAAACAGAAACACCAAGACCTGCACTGACATCAATACCAACACCACCAGTGGCTCCAACTCCAACTCCAACTCCAACTCCAACACCAACACCAGCACCCACACCAACGGCAACACCAGCAGTGGCACTAACTCCAACACGAACACCAACACCAACACCAACACTGACACCCTTACGACCTCCAGTTCCCTCCATACCAACTCCAACAGCAACACCACCACCACCAACAGCAACACCACTAACACCACGACTTCCAGTCCCCTTCACAGAGCCTCTTCTGCAAGCAAGTAAAGAGCCACAACAGCCGTCACGACGTGGGCGTGGAAGGCCAAAGAGAGCAACAACTGTTATCTCCTCTGCTGTGGCTCTTCCAGCACCATCTCCCACTGTCGGCACTCTGGATATGGGATCACAGGGAGCAGCAATTCCAATCTCTACAACAGCCCCTGGATCTGATACTTATCCGGGTTCCGTTACTGTCAAAGGTGTGACTGGAACCTCACAACAGGAGTTCAGTATAGGCACTGTTCCCTGTTCCCTAACCTCCAGTTCTGCCCCTTCTGTTACCATGCAAGTCAAGGGACAAGGCCGGAAGACTCAACGTGGATCTGGCACACCTCGGAATCGTGCAAAGAAACAAACTCCTGGGTCATCTGCTATCTTCCCTGAAACGAATCCTATTTCAACAATCCCGAAGGACAGGGGCTTGGCATCAAATGTAAGTAGACCATCTGGGGCTTCAGATGTACCTACTGTCACTGGTGCTGTAGGTAACCCACTTTCAGGAGTTCCAACTGCAGTAACCATGGCATCAGATAGCTCGTCAGCTTCCACTTTATCCCAAGACAAGCACAAGTTGGTGAGTGGACAATCTGGAACAAGTGCACCTACTATTGTCACTTATGAGGTTAACCCGGTCTCCGGACTGCATAAATTGGTTGAATTGGTTCCAGTTCGGCTTCCAATTCCATCACCTGTTCAAGAGAAACATAAGATCCCCATTCCTGTGTTGGAGAAAAAAGAAGCAGAGAGAGTAGTGACCAGGTCTGAGACAAAGCCAGTTATTGTGGAAACCACTGTGTCAGACAAAGCAGATTGCAGAGGGTCTGTAAAATCATCAAAGGATGAAGGTCTTAAGGTCAGTGTGATGCATGGCTTGCAAGAGCCCAAGGTTGACCGAGCATCTACACCTGGCAAATCTGCACTGGCCCAAGATTTGATAGAGAGGAGAAACCTTCGAATAGGACCCATGTCAGGGAAGAAGCAAAAGTCAGCTGACAAACCAGAGCCGGCTTCCACCCAAAGAAACTCTGGACCTGGTTTCAGCGCCTCAATACCAGAGCCTCAAAATGCTTCAAGGGACATCATCACTGCACAGATGGAACCTCCTGTGGTCAAACCTGTTGAACTTGTTACACCTCAAGATAGTGTGAACCCCAGCAATGCACCAAGTATAAACTCCCAGGTGAATCAAAAGCCATCAGTCCAAGGCTCTTCTCGCCAAACGAGATTCTCTGCAGCAAAAGAAAAGGCAAGAGCTGCTCCGGCTGTTAAGCGTGGTCCCAAGAAGAAAGATTTGGCAAGGGCTGCTCCTGCTGTCAAAACTGCAGCACCCACTGCTCGTGGTTGTTTGGTTGGGCCACTGGAGTTGGAAAGCAGTAGTAACACTACAGAAGCCAGTATTGCTAGAGATAAACAGGAAACTGATACTAAAAAGCTGCGAAACATTAGCTCTACCAAAGATTGTTTGAGTGCTCCTGTTATCCTATCTGGACAGCCAATCCTCATCGATAAAGCAGATTTTCCCGATGAAAGCATGAAGCAAGGGTGCCCTCCGACTGTGCAGAGGAATGCTGTCGCTTCCTTGGAGACGAATCCTGCATGTACTGAAGCCAATCAAATGCAAGCACCTTTTCAGTCAAAGGAGGAAAGGTTGCGACCTGAAGTTGGGATGTCTCAAACCCCTGTGGATACTTCATTGGCCTCGGGACTAACTCAAACAAGTGACAAGAGCATTGTTGCTTCCTTGAAGAAGGTTCCATTGGATTTAATCCCGGCAGAAAGTAAAGATAAGGTGTCTGTACGGACAGGTAAACAAGAGATCAATGCTCCAGAACCAAGAATTCTTCACTCTGAGAACGCTTGTGACATCCTTCCTGATATAACATCTACTCAGAAACCAAACTCCATGGGGATATTAGATTGTTTAGCCCAAAGCAAGCATCCATCTGGTTCGCCAACAATGCATGTGAATCCTGCCAGTTCTCTGGACGGAAATTCTCCATGTATAGAAGCTGAACAAGTCAAAGCAGAACTTGACTCAAAGGACGTTGGCATTCACTGTGGGAGTAAAAATGGGGATGTCCAGGTTGAAACCGCGATGGATAAAGCTTCACCTGTGGGTACTGAATCCGATCTTCCAGAGGACGTTAAGTCTGCAACTTTGTCATCCTTAAAGGCAACTTCTCCAGTTCCCAACCTTCCAACCGAAAGTCATGAAAATCTATCTACTGGAAAAAATGTGACAAAAGAACCCATGGATAGTAGTCTTGTTGAAAGCTTGGCAGTGGATGCTATTGCCCCCCCCTCTGAATTGAATCTGAAAGTTAATGTCAGTGAAGCCGGTATTGTTTCTGGATCTGTTGAAGACATGGCGGATTCAGGAGAGCTTATCCAGGAGAAGTCTCCTCCAGCAGGTAATATGGTGGTTACTTATTCTCTTCCTGTTGGGGCCTGCCAAAAAATTGATTTTCCTTTCAATAATTTGTTACTCCCTTGGTTGTGATTCTTTTTCAGGTGCTTCTAGCATGCAGATAGATGCAGCCAAAGGTGCAGATGCATTTTCTGCAATAACTGAAAAAGTTGCTGTAATTCCTAAGGAGTCTCAACAATCTGCTGGAGAAAATGTGACAAAAGAACCCATGGATAGAGACTGTTTTGAAAGTTTGGCAGCGGTTGCTACTGCAGCCCCTCCTGAAATGAATGTAAAAGTTGATGAAAGTGAAGCTGTTATTGTTTCTGGATCTGTTGAAAACTTGGTGGATTCAGGACAAGAGAAGTCTCCCCCAGCAGGTACTATGGTGGTTATTCTCTTGTTGGGGTGACAAAAAATTGATTTTCCTTTTGACAAAATAGTTGCTCCCTTTGTTATGATTCTCTTGCAGGTTCTTCTAGCATGCAGATAGATGCACCCAAAGATGCAGAGGCCTTTTCTGCAATGATGGAAAAAGGTGCTGGAATTCCAAAGGAGTCTCAACAATCTGCTGAAGAAAATGTGACAAAAGAACCCATGGATAGAGACCGTTTTGATAGCTTGTCAGTGGATGCTACTGCACCCCCTTCGGAAATGAATGTAAAAGCTGATGCAAGTGAAGCCGGTATTGTTTCTAAATCTGTAGAAAACTTGGTGGATGCAGGAAAGCTTAGCAGAGAGACCCCGGCAGGTACTATGATGGTTACTTATTCTCTTCTTGTTTGGTTGCCAAAAAGTTGGTTTTCCTTTTGACCAAATAGTTGCTCCCTTTGTTATGATTCTCTTGCAGGTTCTTCTAGTATGCAGATAGATGCACCCAAAGGTGCAGAGGCCGTTTCTGTAATGACTGAAAAAGGTGCTGGAATTCCAAAAGAGTCTCAACAATCTGCAGATGCTACTGCACCCCCTCCGGAAATGAATGTAGAATTTGATGCAAGTGAAGCTGGTATTGTTTCTAAGTTTGTAGAAAACTTGGTGAATGCAGGACAGCTTAGCAGAGAGAAGTCTCCCTCAGCAGGTACTATGGTCGTTACTTAATCTCTTCCTGTGGGGGCCCGCCCAGAAATTGGTTTTTCCTCTTGACTAAATAGTTGCTTCCATGGTTGTGACTGTTTGGCAGGTGCTTCTAGCATGCAGATCAATTCACCCGAAGGTGCAGAGGTGTTTTCTTCAACGACTGATAAAGGTGCTGGAATTCCAAAGGAGTCTCAACAATCTGCTAGAGAAAATGTGACAAAACAACACATGGATAGAGGCCGTTTTGAAAGCTTGACAGCGGATACTACTGCACCCCCTCCTGAAATGCATGCACAAATTGATGCATGTGAAGCCGGTATTGATTCTGGGTCTGTTGAAAACCTGGTGGATTCAGGACTGTTTAGCATAGAGAAGTCTCCCCCAGCAGGTACCATGGTGGTTACTTGTTCTCTTCCTGTTGGTGTTGGGACCTGCCAAAGAAATGATTTTTCCTGAGTAAATAGTTTTTCCTGCGGGTTTGATTCTTTTGCAGGTTCTTCTAGCATCCAGATAGATGCGCCAAAAAGTGCAGAAACATTTTCTTCAATGAGTGAAAAAGGTGCCGGAATTCCAAAAGGGTCTCAATTATCTGCTGTTCTTGAGATTTGCAATGCACAAACTTCATCAGCAAACACCTCAAAGCAAGATCAATGTGAAGTTGACTCCATGACTTTGGATCTTCATGTGGTCAAATCTTCAGAGCCAGTTGACCTACAAGCAGAGGACAGGCCGCTGACTTCTGATATAGTGGTTGGCCACCTATCTGAACCTTGTTATGCTGGATCTGCTCAGAGTCTGTGTGCATTGGAGAGTGAACAATCTGTGCCTGTTGTTGAGGACCCTGATAATCCCGTCAAGCAACATGGTGATGTAGAGGAGAGGATAACTCCTTCCAGTATCAGCTCTGATACTGCCTTAGTCCCCTCCGAGCAAGTTGGCCTTCATTCTCATAAGAATACTGAATCCAACCATGACACACCCATACTTGTGGATGTAGTATCAGAATGTGAACTGGAGGAGCCTAAACAAGTTGCTGCCGAGGAAGTTGAAGTAGCTCCATGTGAAGCACCTGACCTAGCTAATCTTGCTCCAAATGTGTCTGTATCTGGTCAGATTCCTCAACTGGATGAGCAGACCTCTTATAAGTCCAATGTCCCTGTTCTAGTGGCTGATGTTACAGGATCTGTGAGTGCAGATGTTCCGGAGGAAGCAGATGAGTTGAAACTTGAAAGCAGTATGACCCTCGGTAGGCACAAATCACCAGATTTACCTGATAGTGGTGATCAGATTCCTCAACTAGATGAGCAGATCTCCTATAAGTCGGACATCCCTGTTCTAGCCGCTGATGCTGTGGGATCTGTGAGTTCAGATGTTCTGGAGAAAGCAGATGATTTTATGAAACTTGAAGGCAGTAGGATACTTGGTAGGAATGAATCACCAGATTTACCTAATAGCGGTGATCAGGTTCCTCAGTCAGATGTGGAGAACCCTGATCCTCTCAATATCCATGGTACTGGTGCTGATTCTACTGGTTCTACGAATCCAGAGGATCCCGGGATGACAGACAACTCTAAGGAACAGGAAAGAAATACTGGTCATAATGAAATATCTGAACAATTTGATAATGTGGTAATTGTATCTGCATCAACTCAGATTCCCCTGCTCCCTGATTCTTCTATTACCAATGGATCATGCGATGATTCTGTGGGTTGTGTCATACCTGGTCAGAGTGAAGCACAATATCTTCCGAAACCTGCCTCAGTGTTGTCTGCAACCGTGGAGGTTCCTCAATCAGATCTGCGAATCCCTGATTCTGAAGGTTGTACCATACGTGGTCAAAGTGAAGCGCCAGGTCTTCTTAATACTGTACCATATTTATCTTCCTCTGGTTTGATTTCTGAATCCGATCAGCAGATCCCTGATTCTTCTAGCATTCATGGTGCAGGTCATTCTTTAGAAGATCCCATGAACCTAGAGAAAGCTGATGGTTCTAATGGAGAAGGTAACATTATGGATCCAAGTCATACCAAGGATCCAGATCATCCAGGTATGTTACTTCACATGGAAATAAATCCAATATTGAGAGGCTAAACGAGCATACTGTGAAAGGCTGAAAGCTACAAATATTGTAATATTATTGATCAGCAGATCCCTTATTCTTCTAGTTGCCGTGTTTGCAGGTGATAATTCAGAAGATTCCACAGATCAGCAGAAAGCAGATGGTTCTAATGGTGGAAGTGATATTATGGGATCAAGTCACACTGAGGTTCCAGATCATTCAAAATCCATGGATAGGACAAATATTATTGTTCAAGAAGGTCCAATGAGTGCAGAGAACACCGGTGAAAGACCCGTGAATGCTGAGAGATCCGATGACAGTGATCTTCTTCTTCCCTATACCACAACTGGACCTGTGTCTGATCAGGATACTTCAAGTTATGATCAGAATTTTGAAGAACCGTGTATTAGGGCTGAAGATAAGGAAATTCTTGTCTTGGAAGTAACTCCCTCCATTGTTGCTGAATCCTGCAATTCTGGGGAGCCTATTAGTGAAGATAAGGATACTTCAAGTTATGATCAGAAATTTGAAGAACTGTGTGTTAGTGCTGAAGATAAGGAAATTCCTGTCTTGGAAGTAACTCCCCCTGTTGTTGCTGAATCTTTCAATTCTGGGGATCCTATTCCCGAAGGCGAGGATACTTCAAGTTATGATCAGAAATTTGAAGAACCATGTGTTAGGACTGAAGACAAGGAAACTCCTGTCTTGGAAGTAATCTCCTCAGTTGTTGCTGAGCCTTGCAATTCCGTGGAGCCTATTCCCGTAGATCAGGGTACTTCATGTGATGATCAGAAATTTGAAGAACTGTGTGTTAGGACTGATAATAAGGAAACTCCTGTCTTGGAAGTAACGTTGTCCTCTGTTGCTGCTGAATCTTGCAATTCCGAAGAGCCTATTTCAGTAGATCAATGTGAAGTTCAACTCCCTACATTAGTTGAAAACAGTAAGGGTGGTGCTGGTGATAACAGAAGTAAAGAATCAAAACCTTCAGAAGTGGAATTATCTCCTCAGCAAGTCCTTGCTGATCTTAGTGAGGATGTAAAAACTGCAGAAACACCCGATGTTTCTAATACTGTAAAGGATGTCCCAATGGAGGATGTTTTAGAGAGTATTGAAGTTGTAAAAGAAGGTTCAGCGGGAAATGTTAACTCATCATCCTCTGCTGTTGTAGAGGAAGACATCCTTGCTGATCATAGTGAGGATCTCAAAACTGCAGAAACACCCAACAGTTCTATTGCTGTAAAGGATGTTCCAATGGAGGATGTTTCAGAGAGTGTTGAAGTTGATGTAAAAGAAGGTTCAGATATGAACTCATTATCCACCTCTGCTGTAGTGAAAGACTTCGTTGCTGATCTTAGTGAAGATCTAAAAACCGCAGAAACACCCAACGTTTCTAATGATTTAAAGGATATTCCAATGGAGGATATTTTGGAGAGTGTTGAAGTTGATGGAAAGCAAGGTTCAGCTGACAATGTTAACTCACTATCCACCTCTGCTGCTGTAGAGAAAGATATTGTTGCTGATCTAAGTCAGGATCTCAATACTGCAGGAATACCCGATGTATCTAATGCTGTAAAGGATGTTCCAATGGAGGATGTTTTAGAGAGTGTTGATGAAGTTGATCGAAAAGAAGGTTCAGCAGACAATACTGCTGTAGCGAAAGATGTCGCAGACAAAGCTCCCATGGGGTGCTCGGCACCGCATTCTTCATTAGACGACCAACCAGAGTAGCATTGGAAATCTAAGCAATTTTTTTTTTGTATATATAAAGAACACATTTTTTTCTGAAGATGGTTAACTTCTGTTTCTTCTCTAAATGCTCTCCTTTTGTTCTGTTCTTGAGTAAAAAACTGAGAGGAGTATGTAATTTCCATCTCCTGCTCAGTTCCTGTATGAAAATGCTGATGACCGGTGTTCTGCTCATGTAAATGATAGCTGTACATGTATATTTTTGTTCTTATATAAGATGTAGTTTCTAAAACCTTGTCCCGACAGTTTTTTGGTAAAATCCTATGAACGAAACACCACCATCTCTCTCCGTAACTTGGATTTTGCGCACAGTTCTCTTTTGTTTGTGAGATTAGGCATTGCAACACAGTAACCTGACCGCCTGGAGCGGGAATGAAAGTGTGAAGCCGAAATGTTGGATAGGGCAATTAAAAAATGTATTAAGTTGAAAAATGCCTTTGGTGCGAGAGTGTCTGAACGTGGTTCGGAGTGGGAGATTCTGCAGAGGGAGCATCGCCCTTGTACCATGATTTTGGTTACTAAGCAAAGCGCGAAGCTGAAGTTGGAACAAGAGCGGGGGCGCCAAAGCTACCAATTGAAAAATGTCCTTAGTTCCTTAATGCTCAGATTGAGAGCGGCGGAGCATGGTTTAGAGCGGGAGCACAAAAATAAAGGGGTTGATATTAGGACATACACTTGGAATGGGGGATGCTCATTGGGCTTTAAGCCCAAACAAAGAGATTCAATCTCTAGTGGGTATTTGTTAGGGGGGTTCTCCTCATAATTAAATTCCACCACCCCCACTACCAACATCAACTGCACCGACACCACCACCAATAACATCACCACCAACAGCATCTCCACTACCATGCAAGAGAGAGAGAGAGGGAGAAAGAGAGAGAGATCCAAAGAGAGAACATAGATAGAGAGAGAGAGAGTGAAAAAAAATACGATCATTGGTGGTCGAATTCGTCCGAAATTTTTGATAATTACGCAGAACGAAAAAGCTATACTTAATCCCAACCCAATTATCGTATTTTCAAGCACCCCTATCCCCCAGAGGACACAAGAAAGTCTCGTTTTTTCTTAAGAAAGATGGCGGTGGTCGAAATCATGATTCAACCACCAATGGTTGATTTTGATTTTCGTCCTCAATGGTCGAATTGTTTTTTTTAAAGATCTAGTGGTGGCGGTAGGTTTTTTGAATTTTTTTTTCCAGAACAAGGTTTAGAGAGAGAGATTTCAGATGGAGTGGTGGCGGTGGGGAAGGTGATGGTAGCAGTGGGGGGAAGGTGATGGTAGCAGTGGGGTGGTGTTGGTGGCGGTGGAGATGGTGATGGTAGTAAGGATGGAGAGTATACGACTTTTTGTTGGCTATAAAAAGAAAAATGATAAATTCCTTGAGCCTCCCCTAACCATTTTAGACAGTTTGGGGGAGCCCTTTAACCTAGCATCCCCTCCATCCACTCTGTAAAATACTTGTCTTTGTGCAGTGGTTTGTACCAATCCTTGCTCAGTTCTGTTGTGTGCCTTGTAGTAAGAGTGTGTCAAGGCCTTTTGATTTCCGCCTCCTTGTTATTTTACAAATTTTGATGAAAAAAATAACCGTAACTTTCTATGGGATCCACATCGAAAATAGTGCATTAATTATCCAAATCAGAATCCAAAAAGTTATAGTATTTTAAAAATATTTCATATCTAAAAATTCGAATTCAAAGCGAATATGAATTTTCAACTACTCATGGACATCCCTACCAGATGGATGAGGTCAGGTATACCCAGTGTTGATATATTCTGTTCATTACCCACCGTGGCCAAGTCAGTCTGACCGTAAAAAAGTCCATACATATTTAAATGGACGGCCCTGATTTTCTGATCCCATAAGACGATATGTGGGTCCCAAGGCTTTGCATGTATGACATGTGTGCAATGAAATTGAATTAGTAGATGTTTACAAGTGAAAAGGTGGGTTAAATGGGAACCTCGTGATGAACCCTAAATGGAGCCAAAAGAGAGCCGCGCCTGAGGGATGCACGAGATAAAAACCACACAAAGGAGATGTTACAAATTTACATTTGTTGTATGTAGCGCTTCTTTTTTGTACTTTTGGTTTTAGTGTTAAGTTTCAATTGGACTCCAAAGAAAAAAACTAAATCAATTTGAACTTAACTGAAATTTATTATAAAATTAAAACAATATATATTGAATTTCACCACGAAATATATACCCGTATATACACAATAATTGGAAGCTTATTAGACATGCAAAAATTATTATATGGGTACGTGAGTTTAAAGTATATATATTAAGCTAAATTAAGATTATCATAAAAAAGAATATTTATCTAACAATTTACATTAATATTTTTCTAATAATTCAAATAAATATACAAAAATTTAATTACAACACGAAAATTTACCATAATTATGCATGGGGTGAAAATTTCATTTACAGGCTTTTTTAACTCTCTTACAAATGTGTATATAATCCGTAGAGGAACACATGCATATCGTACACGAGGCGAAAATAAAAAACATACGTGGAATAAAATTAAAGGCTAAAAATTGGATATAATTCGCACGCGTGGTGCCCTAATTTATAATCCACATTTCGAGCGCTACGATTTGTTATACTCCACGTTGAATTAAATCTGTCAACAAATAGGGATAAGAAAGCGCGTGTGGACAATTTAGAAGATAATGTCGAATTCAATTCCATCTCTGTAGCGCTCGTAGTTTGTCGATACGTGTCGAGAGTCAACGACAAATTTTATCGCTAAATCTGTACAATGTCATTATCGTAAACGACATTTTAAACGGCATGCAAAATGCTTTCATCCTTCGCCGTCACCGTCACGTTATAACGATCGTTTGTCAAAGTTAACTCTCGTTTCAACGATTGTTATAAGCGTAAAATTCAAATTTTATCACTGTAAAAAGATTTTATCTTGAAGTAAAATTATGGAGTCCTTGAAAGAAATTTCTTTTTATATCTTTTCAAATTTTCCTAATTAAGCATATTGTTTACTACTTCATGCAATATATATCATTAAGGATTTTACCTAAAAAATACCAAGGTATATAAGTATACATAATTTTTAAAATATATATGAGTATGGTATACAGATATATATGCCAAATTTTGAATAAAATTTAGTTTACAAAATAAGTACGTAGAACTCATAATTTTGTTTGCAAATTCTACCCAAAGTTGAGATACCAACAACTAGCTACAAGTTTTGTATAAGAAAAATATTTTTTTGATAATTGTATAAGAAAAATATAATATCCAACACGAAATAAACATTAAAATGAGATACTATAATTAATATATTTTATATCAACTTAATTATAATATAATACTGCATACATGCATGCACACTATACGTTCAGCCATGCATAATTCACGGGATTGCAAAAAAATTATATCGATTTTTGGGATTTTATATAATATTTTTTTATGTACATGTTGCAAATAAAAATTCAAAGTTTTCAAAAGAAATCAATAGGCAAACTGCATGGTTGAAATATAACAATTTATTTGATGATTAAAAATGCTAGTTAATATTATGAATTTTAGAGATGGGTCCTTATCCATTTAAAAATTTGAAAGAAGGGACTGTAACTGATTTACAGCTTTGAAGTGAAAGAAAAAAACAAGTTAGGGATAGCAAACCTCGCGTGTGCTTAAATAAAAACAACTCCATGTTCTTCTAATATGTCCAAACTAACCCTAACCCTAACCCTAACCCCCCCTCAAGAAATAAGAATCGTAACCGCTCTTTCTCTCTCTAAAAACTCTCTCTCTCTCTCTCTCTCCTCTTTTTAACCTTTTTCACCTCCGGTTAATGACACGTGGTCTTTACCATTTTGACAAGTGTCGATCATCAAAGTCACCTCTCTTTCAGTTCGCCCTCTGTTAGGTTAAGGGGCGACAGGTCAGAATTAACGTCGTTACTTTTGACGGATTTACGGTTGCCGTTTGTCACATTAACGGCGCTAAGCCGTAACGGAGGAGCCGCCTTTTTCTTCCTTTTTACCATCAATGTTCCGGGCCTTCCGGCACGTTTTGATGACGATATTTCTTTTCCGCAGTCTTTTGTCGCTTTCGCCTCCTTTTATAAGTCGGCATATTTCCTCGCCGAGTTTTTTTTTTGTTCTCTACGCAATAACTCGTCGCATTCTTATTTGATTTATTCTCTGCCGTTCGATTTGTTTAGACAACTTTTGTAACGTACACCTTCTTCAACTTAATGAATGTAAGTTTAGACCTTACCTAACCCACATTAATCTTGATTCTTTCCAATCCTAACACTAATATAATCTATGCTTAAACGAGTTTGGATTAAAGTTGAAAATTCTTGATCAACCGTAAACCCTAAAAAGTTAAACTCGACTTTGACTCATTGTCTTGTTTACATGTATATTAGTTTGAATTGAGAAAATTGAATTATTTAAAAATTTAAGTCAAGGTTAAAGTTGAGCATTTTTTACTTAGGTGCGCTAATAGTTTAACGCAAGTATACCTAATGGCCCCCTACTGATGGGATTCTTGTGGGATTCACATGGAGATATGATTGTAAATCTAACAAACCAAGCTTGATCAGTGGTGCATTCTATTTTTCAAAGAATTGAAACCTTTATCTTGTTATGCATGGAGCTACGACAAAAAATTGGAATAATAGTCTGATCATCAATGGCCCGCATTAAGCTCACAAGAATAATCCAATTGCGCTGGGAGTTTAGTATCACAACTAAAAATCGGCGATGTTTATTAAGGTAGTAAAAGACGGTGCAAGATCATAGCAGAGGGATCACCGGCATAATAAGAGATAAGAAGGGGTGGGGGAGCTAATTAAGTTAACCATGGTTAAAAATGAAGGGTTAAGATCGATGTAGCAGCAGGGGTGTACAGTGAGCGCGCGCAGTCTCAAAATTGACTCGTGGTCAAGAATAAGGTGAGTACGGTGGCGAAGATTGGCAGCAAACGAAAGCAAGTGTACAAGGCCCCGAAAGCAAGGCGTTCAGTAGAGAGAGAGAGAGAGAGAGAGAGAGAGAGAGAGAGAGAGAGAGAAAGGTAGAGAGAGAAAGAGGGTGGCAGTCGTAGACTAGTCCTAGCTAATTATAAAAGAGAGAGGTTCAGTGGGGAGGGGGAAGAGGAGGGTAGTAGGAGTGATCAGCAAAGGGCCAAGGGGGAGATGGAGAGTCCCACATTTAGTGTGCAGGGTACTATTTTATAGGGAATAAGGGTCTGTTTGTCTCTCTTTTAATATCTACTTGTTGTTTGTTGTACTAGTAGTAGTAATTAAAGGGTCCCGGCCCCTTCAGTTTAATTTCCTCCTGCATTTTCTTGAAAGCTAGCTCTGTTCATATATGTGATCTTTAGTTTGTGTTGAGTAGTGAGAGAGAAAGAATATGGGTTCTGTTGGAGCAGAAGGTTTGAACTTAGAGGGTATATGCCCTAACATTAAGGACACTAGCTGCATAGAAGAAGTCTTACTTCACAAATCCCGAGGTGTGACCTCTTTCTCTCTCTCTCTCTCTCTCACTATCTATCTTTCTTTCTGTGTCGTTTGGTCTTGGTGTGCCTGCTCTGTTTTATTGTTTTTCTAATTCTGTTTGAACTTTGAAGGTGGTTTTCTGTGCTAGGTAGGAGGCAAAATGGGTATTATTTTATTAGTATTCTTCAATCTTGGGTGGTGAAATTTTAACCAATAAAAATGGGTCTTTTCGGTATTTTGAGCTTTTTTTTATTTATTTATGGCGTCAACTAATATTTTGATTTTTTTTTATGGGTTTTCTGCTTCTTTTTTGCTCCTAAATTTTGAAATTATGATTCTAACTTGAATTACAAATCTGGGTCTTTTTTCTTTTTCTACTTCATTAAACCAGTTCAATTCTGGGTTTTGAGTTCCTATTTCTCTCTCTTCTGTAACTCTGTTGAGATATTCATTTACAGATGAGAGAGATGGAATCTATGGTGAACTCTGGCGTGCATGCGCTGGTCCCCTCGTTAACATTCCTCATGTAGGCGAGAAGGTCTTTTACTTCCCACAAGGTCACTTGGAACAGGTTCTGTTTTTTTTTTTTTTTCTTCTCTTTCATCTCTTGATTTACTGTTACATTCATCACGTTTTTAGTTTGTAAGCCTTAATTAGAAACTTTTTAAGAAACCAAAACCCATTGAAGTATTTTTGTTTAGAAATTCTGGGTTACTATGTTCTTCAATTTCATGTTTAGTTCATCTGAATTGAATTTATGTGTAGGTTGAGGCGTATACGAATCAAGAAACTAGTCCTCAAATGCCAGTCTATGATTTACCTTCAAAGATTCTCTGCAGGGTCATTTATGTTCAGCTTATGGTATGTAATCATTCTCCTGTTTCTATGTAATTGATCTGTTTGTGTTATTTATCTTCAGTTTAATTCATGCATTTAGGTTGGGATTGTGTGTGTTGAAGGTATTTGAATTTTTTTTTTTCAAGTTTTGACTGGTTTTCTCTTACTGAATTTGGTTTTGTAGGCCGAATTGGACACAGATGAGGTGTTTGCACAAGTGACATTGGTTCCAGATACTAAGGTTTATACCTTAATTGTGAATTGCCTTCTCTGTTTAATCCTTTTTTATTCTATTTTTGGTAATCTTGGGTTATTATATATGGGTAATAACTGGATCATTGCAGCAAGAGGAGCCTGGAGTAAACAAGGAAAAATTTAAAGCTCCCCCTAAGAAGACTCAAGTTCACTCATTTTGCAAGACACTTACTCCATCCGATACAAGCACGCATGGAGGATTTTCGGTTCTTAGACGACATGCTAATGAGTGTCTTCCACCTTTGGTGGGTGTTTTTGTTTCAATTTCAATTTCGGTATTAAATAACGCATTTGATATTGTAATGATTTATAATTTTCAATGAAATTCAAGTATGCAAAGTTCTCAATTGACATGCTAATGAGTGTCTTTCACCCTTGGTGGGTGTCCTTGTTTGTTAATTGATCTGTAAAAAGAGAATTTTCGATTTCAGGATTAAATAACGCTGTCAAGATCGTAAGGATTTATACATTACCATGAAATTTAACTATGGAAGGAGAGGAATACTTTATGTCAGGGGAAAGGCCCCTGCATGTGACATGTGAGCATCTATGTGTCTAATATTTGGAGAAGATGGACTCCTCTTTCCTTCATCCAAGTGCAAGTGTTATTCATGCATGCCATCAACTACATTATATATAGCTGGATCTTGTTAAAATTGATAAACACTCTTGAATAGCTAGCTAGCAGTGTTATAACATAGAATTTGGCTATTCTAGGCACATCTTGTTCTTAGATTACAGTAGAAGTTCTGTAATTTGTATTGCTCTGTATATTTTGTGGTATGATTTCTGCTTTTCTTCCTTCAAAAATATTTTTCACTGTAATACTTTTCCTTAAATCAATTTCAATTCATTGGAAACATTCTTAGAGATGGAGCATCTTATTGTTTGTTGTTGTAGGACATGACTCAACAACCCCCAGCTCAGGAACTGGTGGCAAAGGATTTGCATGGGGTAGAATGGCGCTTCCGCCATATTTATCGGGGTAAGTTCTGCATAACCTATTTTTATATCTTTTGAACCCATGGATCAAATTGTGAGGAGTATAAATTTTAGCATTGATGTGAATAATCTATACACGGTAGAATTGGTGTGAATTTGCTTGATTTCTCGTTCATCATTGTTTTGTTAATGGATTAGTAGTTCATGTAGTAGATGATTCTCTTCTTTCTCTATAACATTTTGTTCTTGATTTTCTACTTTCCACCCTTATAGTTTCTAAATGATTTTTTTTTTCCTTTATAAATGTAGGTCAGCCCAAGAGGCACTTGCTTACCACTGGTTGGAGTACATTTGTGAGCTCAAAGAGGCTTGTTGCTGGAGATACTTTTATTTTCCTAAGGCTCTCTCTCTCTCTCTCTCTCTCTCTCTCTCTCTCTCTCTCTCTCTCTCTCTCTCCCAATAATATTGATGGTGATTCTTTGCAGTAGATGCTTAGAATATTTCATGATGTTTTTCGTAGAAATTTACTCCATTAACTAAATTCAAGGGAAATGCGTGTTTTTCAGGGGAGAAGATGGGGAACTTCGTGTTGGGGTCCGTCGTGCTATGAAGCTACAAAATAATGCATCAGCATCTGTCATATCCAGTCACAGCATGCAACTCGGCATACTCGCCACTGCTTCTCATGCTCTTTCTACTGGGAGCATGTTCACTGTGTATTACCGTCCTAGGTAAGAAGTTACTATGTTATCAAAGGAGTTCAATTGGAAAACTTTGCAACTCAAAAGAGGTTCACTTGGAAAGAAAATGCATTTCTTTTTGCCTAAACAATTTTACTTGCATCTCTGGCAGGACTAGTCCTTCTGAGTTCTTAATCCCATATGAGCAATTCATGAAGTCGGTAAGAAACAGTTATGCAGTTGGAATGAGATTCAGGATGAAGTTTGAGGGTGAAGAATCTCCAGAAGAAAGGTGAACTATCCATTCCTCTTAGATTCTTTAATAGAATTTTTGATCTCTTGTTTCTTTTGATGGAAACTTGTTTTTTTTTTTTCGTAAATCAGACTTTCAGGCACCATAGTTGGTATCGAAGAAGTTGATCCCGTCCGCTGGGCCTGTTCACAATGGAAATGTCTCGTGGCAAGTTACTCTTGATCCTTTCTTATAAAAATTGAGATGGAAAACTTAACAAACTTTAGAGTACTTAATAGAAAAGGTTATATTTTTCATCTGTTTTATTTGACTTACTTGTTCATATTCATGTGTAGGCTCAATGGGATGAACCCTCTTCTTCTGTGTCACGTCCACGTAGAGTTTCTCCATGGAAGATTGAACCACTTGCAGTCACTAACATGAGATCGGTTCTACCCCGAACAAAGAGAGCCAGAACCAGTCACTCATCATCGCATGAATCGCCTGCTTTGGTCAATGATGGTCAGTTATAATTAACTAATTCATTTTGGAGATTAAACTAAAAAAGTTTTTAACTTGTTACTATTTGTTGAGTCACTGATCTCTTTTGGTTCCATTTCTTGGTTTATCAGCAGGTTCGGTTGAGCCTGCACCACCACCACCTCAAGGACACTCAGGGGTCTTGCAAGGTCAAGAAATCAGTGCCATAGGCACTCAGGAATCTAGAAATGCACAAAATCCATCACAGGCAAACCAGCTTCCTTTTCAGATGAATGATCCATTTTCTTTGTATCCTGGGAACATGCTACCCATTAACAGTGCATTGCCAGATGATTTGGGGCTTGGTAGCTACTTCCCTTCTCCGTTTTCTGCTTACAAGAACAGTGACAATTCTGGTGGATTAAGCGAAAACTGGTCTATTCCATATTTTGGTTCCAAAAGTTCTGGTTTTCAGGAATTGATGGCTCCTGAACCCAATCAAGCAGTTATAAATCAACCAAATGGCAATGGCCCTTGCAGGCTTTTTGGTGTTGATTTAGTTGAAGATCCACTGCTACCAACACCACCTTGTACTGTGAATTCCAGCCAACTCTTCCATCCTTGCCCTATCCCCCAGCATTCATCACAGCTAGGCATTTTGGATTCTGATCAAACTTCGGAACTATCTAAGATCTTGAATCCTTCATATTCTAGTGGATCTGGTAGTGGAGTGGAAAAACCATGCAAGAACTGTTCCACCACCACCAAAAGTTGCACCAAGGTGGTTACTAACTTACTACTGAAATTTTTGTTCTGGTTTTAGGTTCTTCTTTTATAGCTAGGCTGAGAAGTGTAATTTGTTTTGGTTTCAGGTTCATAAGTATGGAACTGTACTTGGAAGATCAGTGGACCTAATGAAATTTAACGGTTATGACGAACTTGTAAATGAGCTCGATAGGATGTTTGATTTCGGAGGTGGGTTGATGGATACAAGCAATGGCTGGAATGTGGTATATACAGACGATGAAGGGGATATAATGCTGCTTGGAGATTATCCATGGCCGTTAAGTTTCAGAACCTGTAAAATGTTTTCTAACTAATCATCGTATATATAGATCTAACAAATGCTGATTCCGAGTTTATTCCTATAAATGCAGGGAATTTCGATCGGTAGTGCGAAAGATGTACATTTGCCCAAAGGATCAAGTTGATAAGATAAATCCTAGCTCGACAATTCCGATCCCACTGGAAATCTCTCTCTAATAAGGTACTTTGTGTGCTACTGATCAAAAGAAGAAGAAGAAGAAGAAGAGGAGGAAGGGTTACCTTTTGGCTTCTGTTTCATTATAGTTGAGTATGGAGATGTTCTCTCTCTCTATATATATGTAGAAGAGTCATATATATATGATATATAAGTATATATGTTTGTACCTAAATAAAGAATAGAGGAAGTATAAGAACATACATAGTATGTCAACACAGTAGCTCTGTGTTTGTTGTTAGTCTCTTTACAATAATAAGGTCTCTGTGTTTATATATAGCCATATAGGTATGTTGTATGTGTTTTAGTGTGATGTTAATGAAGTATATGTTATTAGTAAGGTGGTTGCTTGTGTTTCCGAGTAATGCCATATTGACCACATTATCTGACTACATAATACGATAGTTGACATGTACATGCCACATCATATCATTATAGAATTGATGTGTACATTCCATGTCAACCTAATAAAAAGAACAAAAATTTGAACCAAAGTTGATCACATTAGCTGATATAGCATATACACATTAGCTGCAATGTTATGTGGTTAGATTATTTAAATTTTAAACTTTCTAAACCATCTACTTTACCACTAATTTTGAACCAATTTTTTATGGGATTTAAAGTTTTAGATTCTTTAATTAGAATGGTATGATTTTGTACGAGGATGATCAACATGGGGGAGGTGATCATTGTCATAAAAAAAATAAAAAAAAAAAAACTCAACCATTTAACCATGTCTAAGGAAGCCCTAGAGTCCAGTGTAAATAAAGTGTAATAATAAGTGGTACTATTAATAACAAATAGTGGGATCAAAAGGTGCGGATGGGTAACGCGCACCTTGCGCGTATTTTAGTCTCGCGGGAGCTTTCACTCCTCAGCAAAGTAAAGTTGCGGTTGAGAATGAGAGGGAGACTGTTTATTATCATCTCCAACTGTCAATTGATGGCGTCGTCCCCCCTAGTGTTCACTTGTTCTGCAAGTGTAACGACTCTCCGGCCTAGCTCGAAGATTGGAACCCTAATTAATAGGGCAACTGCCCTTAATTCTCTGGTTTCTACTTCTAGTAGAACACTGTACCCTCCAAGACACTCACTTCGTTTCCCCTTCTCACGAAGACCTCTCTATATTTCAAACTATCATCAAAGCTTAAACAACGACGAGGAGGATGAGGATGACCAACAAGACCTAGTTCAAGACCTTAGGGTTCCGAACCACTGGTTGATCCCTTCAAATGCCCTCCAGGTACCTACATTATTAATAATCCGGTTATTTCTTAATCTACAATGTTAGGTCTTGTTTAAATCTCTTCTAAATAACTTTTCTTTACAGAATAATGGCAACCCAAACAGGCTCTTAATCTTATTTTTGGATTACTTTGCTTGACATCTTAATTTATATTGTGTTTGAAACTTTGAATTTTACTGTAATATTGATTGTTTAATTTGTTTCTTTTGTATTTATTAACTGTTAATCTTGCTCTGTCTATCAATTCACGACTTCTGGCACCAAAAAACTTATTAGATTTCGTATAATCACATACATTGTTATTTTGGGTGTCATCCTCAAGTATCAAGTATTCAAGATGATGAATTTGACAAAGAAAATATGGCTACAAAGTCTAGGAGATTATTTGGTTCTCTGCCTTCTCTGGGTCTTTTTTTACAATATTTGTATTTTTGAAGGGTTAATTGAGGTTTAGAAATGAACATTCTTCACATCTACAAGGGATCAACAACCATGGAAAAGGATTTGGCTGATTGGGTTTGTTAGGAATTTGTCATCTACTCATCTTAGGTTTAGATTGTGAGGAACAACCTTTTACTTAATGTTTTGAATGTAAATATCTTTAATAGCACCCCAAGCATCTTTTGAAACAGACCCCTCTGAAAATGAAACTTCACCTGCCTACTTTAACTACTTTAGTGGTGCTGAAGCAATTTCACATTTGACAGGGCAAATCACCCAATTAACACTTCCTATGCTGAATCAAATCTTGAATACTTATTGCTGACATACCCTTCTATTCATTTGTCTTAAAGGTCTTCCAAGACACATTCTCTGAGAGTCATATGTTTGTTGTTAGGAGAACACTTTTACTAATTAACCAAGCATTCTTCTTCATCCGTGCATCAAAGAGTCTCATTTATATCCACAGCCATCTTGCGACAATCTCTATTTATAGGGATCAAAACATTGTCTAACTCTAATAATTGTTGATACGTTCAGTAATTGTACATGTATCTTATGTCAAATTTTTAGGCTAGAGTATAATAAGATCAAACTTTCAAACCTTCGAAATTATTTGCATATTATTGGACCTGTGGTAGCGATCCAAATAGATAATATATTAATATGTATTATACATGACTGGTTACTTATTTGTCGAACAATGGACAAATATAGTATTTGTTATACAGAAATGAAGAAAACTGTGATTTTTTTTCTTTTTCTTTTTTTTTTTTTTAGTTTTTGCATCTTATTTTTTGATTTTTTATTTGCAGAACTTCTGACCAGAGTTTTGACATGAATACCTGAATCATACTTGAACCTTTCCCTTTTAGAATGTTTATGGTTTCCAAACTTATCAACTAGGATTCTGATAAGGTTTTAGGTTTGTGCTTGTTGAGAACTTTGTTTACTTTGCATCTGAAATTTTAGCTGCAGCACATGGTATCATCACTATGAGCCCTCCTACTGTTTTACTTCCTTCCTTTGGATGTGTTAGTGTAAAACTTGGCTTGTAAACATTTTCTCAAGTTCAAAATGTAGCTGAATGTTTTATGATTTATGGTATAATTGGTTTCATTCCTATGAGTGGCCCACTTTAAAAGGATTCCGATCGATAAGCACTGAAGGTTCGATCATTGATCAATTTCTTTTTGTGTTTGGGTGATAGATATCAAGTGTTCTTTTTTCTCCACTCATTTGGTTAATTGATTCTGTTATTGAGCAAAAAATTTAAACCAAATTTTCATGGGGTTTGAACTTTAGAGCGATCTCACTTTTTGTGAGGATAATGAGAAGATCATCTCACCAAAAATCAGCTCTTGGATCTACTCCGATGCTCTATGTGGGTCTCTCAGACCAGTGCTTTCGGTGATGTAAACGAAAAATGTTGTAAAAGGATCCTGACCCATATCGTAAGAGTTTGCATTACCAGTTCAATAATCTGGTTGCTTTTGCAGGAATCAGAGTGGCTAAGAGTAACACTGCACAAATGGTTGGATGATGAATACTGCGTCGAGGATACCAACATAGAAATTAGCGAGGTTGCCGCTCGCTCATACTACGAATCTTTGGTAGTAAGGAAAGAGGCAGACCTTGGCAAGATCTTGTTGAAGATGGCAAGAGACTTGGAATCTATCTCTTACCAGGAAAGCTTTCATGGAGCTTTCTCATCAGCGAATGCAGCAGTTCAACTAATCTCTCAGCGAATGGAGCAACAATAGAATGTCTCGCCGCTTCCAGGCACGAAGGGAAGAAAAGCACACCCTGTAATTCTATTATTCTGTATCTCTTGTTTGATATGCGTTTCATTCTTCAATTTGTATCTTTTTATGTCAGGTGGTTTTCAAGCTTTGCAATCTCTTCAATGGATGAGGCATTTCATGATTTCTCACATGCATATAGAACTTGGTATTTCAACATATGAAAAAACCATGCTAAAATGTTCTCGTTTCATTTCGACGAAATTGTTACAGTTGAAGAACATTAACATTGTTGAATGTATAGTTTATCTCATAATAAAACTTCTTTATACTGATAGAAGGAAACAAATAACAGCTTTGATTAGGTTGAAAATATTGGCATTTTAGTGAATTTTTCAAGTATTATGTTACCAAGAATGGCCTTTTTCATTTATTATTATTATTATTATTATTATTATTATTATTATTATTATTATTATTATTATTTGCTGAAATGGCCAATACCCATAAAATTAAGGAGCAAATGGTCGAATTGTTGGAAAATATTTAGAGATCCAATATCAGATTTGTTAAGATTATGAAATTTTTTTTTTTTTAATGAAGTTAAGATTATGAATTAAAAATAGTAAAAACAAAGACAATAGGGTATCTGTTTAAATATATTTATAACTATTATATAAAGTGACGGCAGTGGGGCTGGTGGATGCCCCATTTTCATTTTTTTTAGATAATTTAAATAATATTTTTTGTTTGTTTATATTTTTGCTGTTAATTTTAATAAACATTTATGAAAAAAAAATCAAAATGAAAAAATATACGCGACAAAATGTATTTACCCAATCAATGTGCCTCGTAAGATCCTCGTCACCACCAATTAAGAGCAGAAAGTTTCACATACAATATTATACATCCAAAGTTTGATAGGGATATTCCTTGGACTCACGCGTGGCATCCTTTTTTTTCATAGAGGCTACCATCTTTTCCCATGTTATGATGGTAGAAAAAAATGCTTCGTCAGATATTTATAGCCGTTGGATTAATTCAAAGTTCAAACATTTTTTCATATCTGAACTGTTGGGTGGTCTTGGGCCTCTCTCAACCCCAAAATCTAGCTCAAGAGGTGAGGCTTTCCCTCACACTTATAAACTAACTACCAACCCCTTCCACAACCGATGTGGGATAAACCCCAACATGAACTTCAACAAAGGTATCCGTTAAATTCCAAATAGCTTGTACAAAGAATATTCCACGTGGGTTTTGAATAGTCTGCGTCAAAGTCCAAGTTGGATTTTGGTTGGATGGATATATCTTCCTACTAACTCAGGTGACTCGGCCACTCAGATTCCCTACCAAACCCAAGACACCACCCACCAACAACTGGCTGTCTAATGGTGATTGGTGATGGCGGCTGCTCAATTTTAGAATTTAGAGAGAGAAAATACTATATAGAGAGAGAGAGAGAGAGAGAGAGAGAGAAAATATGACTACCCAACAAGCTGTAATTGGGACCAACTCCCTCCCCTCGAGGCCTCCATGTTGAAAAGATTTTTAAGTTACAAACAATCTCCACCAAACCAAACCCCTTCTGAAGAGTCAAGTTCTTGGCTAATAAAATTTTCTTTTCTGACCCACTTTATCCCAATCTCATTGAGCTAGCTGTTTCTCTCTGTTCATTGATGTGATTTTGAATTTTTTTTTTTTTCAATTAAGTCTCTTCATGGGTCCCTTTTTCAAAATGGGCAGTTGAAGATATCCAAATGCGATTTGTTTCAAATTAACTGGTCTATCTCATCAGCAAGTTTTCTTTATATATATTCATCATTTTAAGTTTAAGTTTGGGAGGTACCAAATCTTTTTTCTCCAAAATGGGTAGTGACGGAATGCTGAGGAATCAAACTATGATTTGTGTCCGATTGATGAGTAAGTCAATCGAGCAGATGATTACAGAGATGGGTCGTGTGAAATCCGATGGTGCCGACATTGTGGAGATCAGGCTGGACTGTATAAAGAATTTCCGGCCTCAGGAAGATCTTCAGATCCTTCTTAGAGACAGACCGTTGCCGGTTATCATCATCTATCGGTGTGTAAATGACTAAGCTTTCTGTTCTTGAACTTCTATTTCCTTTGTGAAGTTTTCTAGTTCAATTCAAGTTCTGTTCGATGTTTGCTATTTTATTTGTTTTACTTGTTTTGGATTTTCTGAATTATGTTGAATTCAAGTTTCCAGCTCTGTTTTTAAAAAAAAAATTGATATATCTGGGATTTTGTTGGGATGAACTTGGTGATATCTATAACAAGTAGCTTGAAATATATTAGGCTATATATCTAAAAATAATTGAGATCTTAGTAATCATTATAGGAGCGAGTGAGGCAGAATCAAATCAAGGTTCGACGGGTACCATTTTGAAAATTAGGTAATTATGGATGAGGCCTGTTGATATTGCAATTCTAAAATCAAAGTCATGGTGGGGTTTTATGAATTTGACAAATAATTTTTTTGAAGTGTTTTTTCTTTGAGCATCTCTTTGGTTTTCTTGTTATCAACTCTCTAAATGTTTTGAATCCGAATTATCCTTCCTCGTGTTATAAACTATATGAAATAGCAGGGATTTGGGGTTGAATGAATGATTTTTCTCGCAGCAACATACGCATTCTGTAGTTGTTAATGGATAATTAGTACTATCCTGAGTGTGTCTCAGTATGGAAACTCATTATTCTATAAGGTCTAATTATCATTTATTTGTTCCAGGCCAAAGTCAGAAGGTGGTGAATATGAAGGTGATGAAAATAAGCGATTGGAAGTACTTCGTTTAGCCGTAGAATTGGGAGCCGATTATATTGAAATTGAGTTCAAGGTTCACTCTCTTTGATATTCCTTAAAATTTATATGATGCTTGGTTTTTTTTTCTTCTTATGAAGTATGTTGAGGCAACTATTTACCGTTTAAAAGAAAAGGCATTTTGTAGCAAAAGTAGCAGTAGTTGATTGAGTGTTCATGGTGTTCTGTTTTTTGTCTTAGAGTAGGCATCATAATCAGGTTTCGCAAGCTTTAATTTCATCAGAATTTTCAGGTTTCTTGATTCATCATTTCAGATTTCTGCATACTGCACTATTTTAAATACTACATAGTTCTCTTGGATCTTCCGTTAAATTTAAACTCACAACAAATGTTTCAGTTAGTTCCACTAAAACGTTTGATTTGTGGCCTGAGCATTTCATTAGTCCCTGAACTGACTTTTATTTGTGTTGCATAATAAAATCCAGGTAGCTTCCGAGTTCATGGTGGATGCAAATTTAAACAAGTCTTCTGATAGTGAAATAATTGTATCATGCCGTGTGGTTGGTGAGACCCCTTCTGGGGAAGACCTCAGCCATTTGGTTGCACGAATGAAATCTGCTGGAGCAGACATCATCAAACTTGTTACAGATGCAACCGATATTACAGATGTAGCACGAATCTTTCATTTACTTTCACATTGTCAGGTATGTATTATTAGCAGAATAATTGGCTGCAAACCCAATTAACTAAGAACAAAAATATACTATCCAGTTGTAAAATATGTATGCAATGAGTCACCAATGTGTACAAAAGTGATAATTGATCAAGAAGAGAAACTAACCTCTTAGAATACGCTATTTTGAATTTCTGTTACAAAAATTTGAGTAATTCACTTTCATAAGATCGAACTTGTTTTTCATACATTGGTAAATTTGGTTCATCCCCTGAATTGTATCTACTTGCAGGTGCCATTAATTGCATACTCTGAAGGAGATCAAGGCCTTATAAGTCAGTTACTATGCCCAAAATTTGGGGGTTTTTTGATCTATGGGTCAACAGGAAGCAATCCGATACCTGGCCTGCCTACTTTACACAGCCTTAAACAAGCTTATAAGCCTGAGATTTTAAATTCTGACACAAAAGTTTTTGGGCTTATCTCAAAACCAGTAGGTCACAGTAAGGGTCCCATTTTACATAACCCTACCTTCAGGCATGTTGGTTATAACGGAATTTATGTTCCAATGCATGTTGATGACCTCAAGAAGTTCTTCAAGGTCTATTCCTGCCAAGACTTTGCAGGTTTCAGGTATACAACTATCCAATTCAAAAGAAGAAACAAAATCAATGTTTTGTTTTGTCTTCAAAAGATTCTTTTATTGGTAAATATGATTGATATCAGATTGAGATTACTGTCTTATTTTTTTTGCATTTGGATCTAGTTAGCACGGATTATCTCTTGTCATTTTCAATATATTAGCAGACTTATCCTGAAATCTAACCTTTTTTTGTTTTTGTTTTCTTGCTTGTGTCAACTTAGTGTTGGATTCCCGTACAAGGAAGCTGTAACTGTGTGCTGTGATGAAATTCATCCACTTGCTAAGGTCATAGCCCTTAGTTCTTCATACCGTTGGGTTTCTATATTACAGATACATATTTTTTCTGCTGGTAGATTTATTTATTTAATTGAGATTCAAGCCTGACACTGATAGTCACAACGGTTTGTCATCTTGGTCTGAAGTTTCATACTTATAATTTTACCTGTATTCGTCGTTTGGAACCTATATGTATTAACTTCTGATTTGCATGTTTCATCAGTCCATCGGAGCAGTAAATACTATTATAAAGCGGCCTAGTGATGGGAAATTGGTCGGTTATAATACAGATTGTGAGGCTTCTATCACTGCAATCGAGGATGCACTAAGAGGTATAACCATTCACTCTACAGATACTATCTTTTTCTTTTCTCGTCTTTTTTCTCTTTTTCTGACCTGAAAAGGAGATAAAACTTTTCACATTAATGGCTGTAAGAACTGAAAATTCGCAGCAAGAGGTTGTGCTAATGGGGAAGCATCCTTACCGTCTCCACTCAATGGGAAACAATTTGTGCTAGCTGGTGCTGGAGGTGCTGGGAGAGCTCTGGCTTTTGGTGCCAGAAGTAGATTAGCCCGGATTATCATTTTTGACATAGATTATGGTAAGAAGACCTCTATTTTCCAAAATTGTCGAGGGTTTCCGTATTTTACTACACTAGTTCTAAGTTCTAACCATTAGTTTTCTATCTGTGAAGAGAGAGCAAAATCTCTCGCCTTGTCAGTTTCAGGTGAAGCTCATCCATTTGAAGATATAGTTAACTTCCGTCCAGAAAAAGGAGCTATACTTGCGAATGCCACACCCGTAGGAATGCATCCAAATACAGATCGAATTCCCGTGGCTGCGGTTACCTCCCTCACTTTCTCTTACATCCCAATAAAATCCCCTTTAGCCACAACAGATAACTGTCACCAAAAATCCCAAATAAATTAGAGACGGTTCAAAGGAAAACCATCATTAATTAACTTACCAAAATAATATAGTGAATGAGTTGGCTACAGTTCAGAACCGTCTCTAATTCTTTTCAACTTTGAGGACCCTTTGTCAATAATAGCCATCACTAAGACTTTAGCAACGTTTTTCAAAACCATCACTAAAAGTTCATTTTGTAGTGCTGCATATTCATGCTAAAACTTTGCTTATTCTATTGTTCAGGAGACATTGGGAGTTTATCAGCTTGTCTTTGATTCAGTTTACACACCAAGAAACACAAGACTGTTGAAAGAAGCAGAGGCTGCAGGAGCTATTGTTGTGAGTGGAGTTGAAATGTTCCTCCGGCAAGCTATGGGTCAGTTCAACCTCTTCACAGGTGGAGAAGGTAATGTTAGTTTATTTGCTCTTATCAATTTCATACATCTGTTTAAACTGATCCCAGAAACTAGGGTTCATGTCTTCCATAGGAAAGCTACTGTTAAAAGTACCCAAAAACAATTCTTACTAGTCCTTGTTATAGAGGAATAGATACCTACCTGATCACTAGTCACTATTACATTTAACACAACTATTATCTGTTTATATACAACTTTTTGATACACGGGCTGGTGGAGCCCACATGTAGAAGATCCAAAGGATGGTTTTATGTACTAATGAACTCCTCGTCATGTACATCATCCTCACAAAAGATCATCACATTCTTCGACTTGGAACCTTATCGCAAGTTGGTTGAAATTTTTAGCTTTCTAAACCATCCATTTTACCTTTAGAATTTTAACCAACTTTTAATGGGGTTAAGAGTTTTGTGTATGTTCGTGTGTGAGGATGATGTCATCTCCATGTGGATCCCATTGGCTGGTGATAGTGTAAAAAGAAGTGATGTAAACTGATCCTAAGTTCCTTACTCGTAAATACTAAACAGATACTGTAATAATGGGTGTCTAAGAATTGTTGGCTACTTGATCTGTGTTTGCAGCACCAGAAGACTTCATGCGAGAGATTGTTTTAGCAAAATTCTGAACGTACGGATCATCAGTATCAATGAGAACAAATTAAGTCATATCTTCATGTAATGTTTTTATTTGAGTTCTTTTTTTTTTTTTGGGAATTCAACATATATAAAGAGCATAATCATTCATACCTTTTCCTGCAAAAGTGTTGCTGGAAGTGGAATTCTGACATTAAAGTGAAGTGAAAGAAAAAGGGAAATGGAATTCCCACATTAGAAAATGGATTTTTAATCCATCTTTTTAAACTGTTTAAGTGTTTAAACCAGGCCCATATTATTTCAGAATTTTAGTCCCTCTTTTCTTTTTGTAACTTCTGTTTTTAATGTTTATAAGTTAAACAGTATAAAATTTTAGTCCCTTTGTGTTTCTACATGTGACTTCAAATTTTTTTTTTTATCAGTGGATTTGTTTGTATGTAAGAGGGCTTGAACCCACGTCGTTGGTCCACCAGAGTAGCCATGGACGACCGCCGGCGAAACACCAAACCCCCTCATCCATCTATCACCCTCCCATCGTCGGACCCCACCACCACCCCTACTCCAACTCCACCACCATCAACAAAAAAAAACAAAAAATCATACTAAAATCAAGTTTTGCGTTAACTTTATCTTTATGAGCTCTCCTTTTTAAGTTTTATTCAAATTTTGTGTTAAGGGCGGACGGGTATAAGAAGGTAGTTTTGACTTTTAAGTTGCAGAGAGAGAAAACGAGTCTCAAATCTAAGATACAAATCAGATCTGATCGTGTGCAGAAGTGGTGGAACCTATCAAAACCCTTGAACGGTGTTGTCGTACGAGAAGAAGGTGATGGTTATCATTGGAAGACTACTTATTGTTAGAATAATTAGAAATATGATTGTCCAAATTGTAAGTTCTGATACCGACATTTGGTATGATTTATGGGCCGTTGCAAGCGTGGCTAAAGAGAACTCACTTCTAACACTTAAAGGACTAAAGAGACCGTACATGTATGCTGCACATAGTTTTACGCACATGAGTACGTGCTCTCGAATGGGTGGTCATGAATGTTCCCGCGCATAAAGCAACGACCTTTGGGACCAAATCAACTGTCACCCACTCCAAGCTGGTGCCTAAAAATCTCCAAAGTGCTCAACTCAGCTAAAGAGAACAATCCAACTCCATTCAAAACGTTTTTCATATCTCTTTTTTTTTTTTTAATCTGCACTCTGTACTCAGCACTCTGCACATCTATACCAATAATTTCCACTACATTTATAAATTTCACTAGCTAGTTTCTCTCTCTAAATCTGCTAATTCAATTTCTAGGGTTTCTTTTTTTTATGAGTTTTGATCTTCTCCACATTAGTTGGTTTCATTTTGATTAGTGTGGGAAAAAGAAAATGGAGAGAAATTCGACTTTAATCTGTGCTCCATTAATGGGAAGCTCCATTGATCAAATGTTGATGGAAATGAATGAAGCAAAGAAGAACGGTGCTGATGTTGTAGAGATTAGATTGGACTATTTAAAGAACTTCAGACCTCGTCAAGATCTCCAAAGACTTATCAAAGAGTGTCCATTACAGACCCTCATCACTTTCAGGTTCAACTAATCATTTTTCTGTTTGTAACTAAACTACATTGATCTCTCTGTTTCTCATTCTGAACTTTGCAATTCGAGTGTTTCTGATTAGTAGTAGCATTCTGATTGGAACTTTGGATTTAATTATGAATTTTAACTTGGAATAATAGACTTAAAGATGAGATTATTGAACTTCCATTTGAACCCAATTTGTATAATTGTCATTTATTTTTATGGTTCTCCTCTGTTTCAATATATATCAGACCAAAGTGGGAAGGTGGTCAGTATGAAGGTGATGAAACAGAGCGACTGGATGCACTTCGACTGGCCATCGAATTGGGTGCTGATTATATTGATGTTGAGCTTCAGGTTTGATTTCAGGCATTATACCTTTAAAAATTCAAATATTTACACGTTGGGTATCTTTTCAATGCCAGTAGCTCGTTTGTTTTACCGCGATATATTCAATCTATGTTGTTTGGATTTGTCTTGAGAGTTCTACTTTTCTCTGTGTTTGAAGGTTGCTCATGAATTCATCAATTCTATACATGGAAAAAAACCTGAAAATTCCAGAGTCATTGTTTCTTCTCACAACTATCATTGCACGCCGTCTACTGAGGAGATTGGCGACCTTGTGGCAACAATACAAGCTACTGGAGCTGACATGGTTAAGATTGCTACAACTGCCTTGGAAATAACCGATGTACTGCACATGTTTCAAATAACTGTGCATTCTTATGTACGTAATGTATTCCTTTTCATTTCCTTTCGATAAGAAAAGTAAAAGTATACAGGTTAAGTTTCTAAGCCTTGTTGAAGGTTCAAGGTTCCTATCAAGAGCATTGATTTGGCAGCGCCGTTGTTTGAAGCTTATATGTTAATGTGTATAAATTTGGCAGCACTGTTGTTTCATTTGCCCAAATTCATTCACCGCTATTCTTATGTTACTAGAGATCAGAGCTCTCAAGATATTCTATATATCACTATGTTGTCTTAATGTTCAGTTTGCAGATGATGCATTGATTTGTTCAGGTTCCAACAAATTTCCTTTCTTTTTGAATGGGTATTTCAGGTTCCAATAATAGGATTGGTTATGACTGAGAGGGGTCTGATTTCTCGATTACTTTGCCCTAAATTTGGAGGATATCTCACTTTTGGTACACTTGAAGCGGGAAAAGTATCAGCTCCTGGACAACCGACAATCAAGGATTTGTTGGATTTATACAATGTCAGACAGATTGGACCTGATACAAAAGTTTTTGGAATCATAGGGAATCCTGTGGGTCATAGCAAAGGACCTGTATTGTACAATAAAGTGTTTCAATCAGTTGGTTTCGATGGCATTTACGTGCCTTTTCTGGTGGATGATGTTGCAAACTTTTTGAACACTTATTCATCCCCTGATTTTGCTGGATTCAGGTTCAACTTCCTCTTGAGAATGACTTAGATCTAATTTAAAATTCCAACTTCTTCCTTACTCTTGTTATGGTTTTTTCGTTCTCATGGCAAGGGAGAATGTAACTTGATTTCAAATGCAGTTGTACAATCCCACACAAGGAAGCAGCTATTAAATGCTGTGATGAAGTCGATCCGATTGCCAAGGTAATCTTTGATCTCTTCACTTAGTAATGTTCACTAGACAGATGTTCCATCTAAGTAGTGAGCCTATATACATGTTTGATTAATTCATTTTCTTCACCATTCCTTACAGTCTATAGGAGCTGTTAATATCATAATCAGGAGACAGAGCGATGGGAAGTTAATTGGTTACAATAGCGACTACATTGGTTCTATTGATGCTATAGAAGAAGCACTAAAAGGTTTTTAACCTAATTTACAAGATGTGAAGAATTCTGTTTAGATTATGTTGCTTAAAGGTCTAATATGGGATCCATTTTCTTCTTTCAGGTTCACTTAATATGAAAAATGCAACTGGTTCACCTTTAGCTGGTAAACTGGTTGTAGTAGTAGGAGCAGGTGGTGCTGGTAAGTCGATTGCGTATGGTGCAAAAGCAAAGGGAGCAAGAGTTGTAATAGCGAATCGAACATATGGTAAATATTAAACTGCACATTGCTTCTTATCACAGTAAAATTTAGTTCTGGCTATGGTTAAAATGATTTAACATAAAGTTTGGATGATGATTTTTGTTTAATGTCTTCTGATTGCAAGATCGAGCAAGGCAACTTGCCAGTTTAGTTGGAGGAGATGCGATACCGCTTGCTGAATTAGATAGTTTCCACCCAGAGGATGGGATGATCCTTGCAAATGCAACATGCCTCGGTATGCAACCAAAAGTTGACGAGACTCCCATATCTAAGGTTTGTACCGCTACCGCTTGCTCACTTACTTACCTAGCTAAAAAATGAGAAGTAAAGAAAAGATTTTTTTTTTTTTTTTTTTTTGTACAGCAAGCTCTGAGTGCTTACTCCCTCGTCTTCGATGCTGTTTACACACCAAAAATGACCAGACTCTTGCAAGAAGCAAAAGAGTCTGGAGCCATTGTAGTTACTGGATTGGAGATGTTCATGGGGCAGTCATTTGAACAGTTCGAAAAATTCACAGGTTTACCAGGTAAGATGGAACCAAAAACCTCATTAAAATCTAACAATAAGCTCTTCGGATTTTCTGTTTCTATCTTTATCCTAACCTGCTTCCTATATCATTGACTTTGTATCATCATTCTTTGATTCCAGCACCTAAGGAGCTTATCAGAGAAATCATGTCAATATACTGAGGGTCTCTGCTTGTTGTTGATCTCCTCGCGCACCGCTGATACCTTATCTACATTTGGAGTTTATTAAAATTGATGGAATCGCCGAATGACATCGATTTCTTCTGATTGTGTCATGTAATCTCGTTTGAGTCTTGCTATAAATGTTTCGCAAATATGTGCTTATTACATAGCTGCCATTCTATTGATGATGATATTTTCATAGTAGATAATACTTGGTTATAAATATTTTGCCAAAATAAGCACAGCCCTCCCAACAAATATATAGGTCCAATACTTACAGCATACAACGATTACAAGTCTTGAAACCAAGACCTCTCACATATTGGAGGGGTACCTAGACCATCCCCACCAGCCCTAGCTTGGTTTGTTTTAGTTTTCTTCTCTGTAATTAAGCCAATGGAGCATGACATTGGGACAAATTTTCTCCGTCTCGATGGGTGGTGTTAGTCACCCACAATAGTAGTAGGTGTACAAAATCTATCTCTCATCCTTCACCGTATTACACATTTACACACCACTTCGTGGCAAAACATGACTCAACCCGCCAACCCTACCTTAACCTGATCTGTTAACTCTACTCTAATGCGACCCACTAGTTAAGTAAGTTAAGTTAGGGTAGTATTTATGACATGTTACTCTTTTAATCTTCTTAGTGTTGACTTTTACTTGTTTTTTTTCTTTTATATTAAAAAATATCAAACTAGTCGGATTAAGGTTTGCTATGCTTTCCCCCCACCAACCCACTAAACCGCCTACAATCGACCCTAACCCTACTTATTGCTAGGTCTACATCCCACTAGGGGTGTCAATGGGACGATTCTAGATTAGATCGTAAAGGTTCCAGATCCAGTCCCGTTAATATGAAAGCAGTTCTGAATCCTACAGGTTTCGGTTCCGGGGTGGTTCCGGATCCGGTACAGCTAGGATCCACGGGTACCTGTGGGTATCCGATATCTGTTTTTATTTTATTTTTTTGCCTTTTTTCATATAAAAAGTATTTGTATTTTCGTATTCTATTCAATCATAAAATTAAGTTTATCACAAAATTTGTTGTATAATAGTCATTGGTTTCTTTTATTTTCTTTTTTAATTAAAAAAAAGTTAAAAATTTATTATATAATAGTAGATTAAACTATAAAATTATAATATTTATACGGATCCGGGTACCCGCGAGTACCCGTCGGGTAGATCTGAAATGGATCTGAAAATTTTCGTATCCAAAACGGGGAGATCCGAAATTAATCGGATCCACCCATTGACACCCCTGCATCCCACGTTAGATGACGAGGAGTTTTGCTCATCCACTTTAATAGTGGGTGAGCCAAATCACGTCCTACTGGTGTTTTTGAGAGTACCCTTGATTTCTACCTAAATTCACTCTCTAGTCCCTACCTAGCAGATCCATTTCTAAACAAGCCTCCACAATAATCTACAGTGGGTCCCAGAGGTATCAACCAATAAGAGCCATGTGTCATATTATAAGTTTTTAACCAGTAGTCGGTGTTTCGAAAGTTCTCCACTTTTCTTTCTTCACAAACTTCCCCAGACCGACTAATCAATAACTGTCATAACGGCCCCAACTAACTAACAGCTATAGTCTTAGTACTTCTGAAGATCATATGACATGCATTCAAAATTTGTTCCAAATTACATCAAAGATTGTTGCCCTCGCAAAATCAGGTCGTATCACTTTAGCACGAAATTTGTTCGACGAAATGCCTCAGAGAGATTCAATAGCTTGGAACGCCATGCTTACTAGTTATTCTAAATTGGGTCTTCCCTATGAGACACTAACTCTCTTCTCAGACATGAGATTCTCTGGCACTCAACTTGATGATTTCACTTTTACTGCCGCTTTGAGCGCATCTGCAGATGTTAGGGATTTCCACCATGGAAGCAAACTTCACGCACTCGTCATTAGTTCTGGGTACCAATCTTCATTACCTGTCTGCAACTCTCTTATAGATATGTATGGGAAATGTTTGGTTCCTTCAAATGCACGTAGAGTTTTTGAAGAAATGAGTTGTAGAAATGATGTTTCATGGTGTTCTCTCTTATTTGCTTATGTGAAACGTGGGGATTTAGATAGCGGGCATTGGATTTTCGTTAATATGCCAAATCAGGTAGAATTTGCATGGAACATACTTATAGCTGGTTATTCCCGAAATGGGAAGTTCGAATTGTGTATGGATTTGTTCAGGAAAATGAGAGGAACCACTTGTAAGCCTGATCTTTGGACGTTCACTGCGCTCATGAATGCCTGTTCTGAATTACCCAGATCATATTATGGTCAAATGATCCATGGGTGCATTATTAAAACCAGTTGGAGCTCTGAAATTGAGGTTAACAACTCAATTCTAAGTTTTTATGCTAAACTAAGCTGCTGCAAAGATGCTGTTAATGTCTTTAAGTCTATGAAAATTCATACCCAGGTTTCGTGGAACGCAATGATCGACGCTCACATGAAAATTGGGGATGTTCATGAAGCTCTTTCAGTGTTTCATCAAGCACCAGATAAGAACCTTGTTTCATGGACATCTATGATCACTGGGTATGCAAAAAATGGGCATGGAGAGGAGGCTCTAAGTTTCTTCATCAACATGATGAGAAACCTTCTCCGACCGGATGAATTTACTTTTGGAGCTGTTCTTCATGGATGTTCTAGCTTGGCCGTCCAAGGACCTGGTAAGATGGTTCATGGTTGTATAATTCAGTATGGTTTTCACTCTTATGCCTATGTTGGAAATGGCTTAGTTAACATGTATGCGAAGTGCGGAGACATAGAAGGATCATGTCGAGCATTTAGTGATATTATCGAAAAGGATTTGGTCACGTGGAATACAATGTTATTCGGGTTTGGGTTACACGGGCGAGCTGTTGAAGCTTTAAGGTTGTATGAAGAGATGGCAACATCAAGAATAAAGCCGGATAAGGTAACCTTCATTGGGCTGTTGATGACTTGTAGCCACTCGGGGTTGATAGAGCAAGGCCAAGTGATTTTTGAATCAATGGAATCAGTTTACGGAGTTCCCCATGAAGCTGATCATGTAGCGTGCATGGTCGACATGCTTGGCCGAGGTGGGTACTTGCACCGTGCACGAGAATTGGTTGAGGACTACTCAAGGAAACTTAATATCACTTCGCGTGAAGCGCTACTTGGTGCTTGTGCTGCTCATGGGGATATCAGCCTCGGAGTGACCATTGGGGAGGATTTGATGATTTCGAATCCCCGAAAAGAGATTGGCTATGTGTTGTTGTCAAATTTGTATTGTGCAAGTGGCCAGTGGAAAGAAGCAGAGAGGGTAAGAAAAGCAATGGTAGAACAAGGACTGAAGAAGACTCCTGGTTGTAGTTGGATTGAACTGAAAAACAAAGTTTTGGTTTTTGTAGCAGGTAGTCATTCACATCCTGACACGAAAGAAATGTATAAGATGCTAAAATTTCTACAATATGAAATGAGAAATCCAAGTAATTTTGGTTTTGAGAATTATAAAGCTTTTCAGGTTTCTGATGAGGATCTCTGTTAAAAATCAGAGTGAAAACAAGATTTGAACCTATGTGAGAAAACCTTACAGCATAATCCATAAAACCCAAACTTGAAGCTTTTTAGAACAACAAGGACTTGTTCAAAGCTTGGCAATTTAAACCAGCATGGGACTGTTCAGTCCACGTAGGCTTTCTTACTTGTAGTCCAATGCAGGTTTGACTTAATACTATATCAGTCTTTAGTAAACAAGTGATTAACCTTTGCCCTGCTTAAAGTTTTACTAATACATATTTATATCACATTCTATAGAGTGGACAATAGGCACCTGGTCCTGATCCAGTTTCTTCCTCCAACAACTAGAATAGCGAAACTTACTAGAGTAAATTGTAGACAGTTTATCTATGAAAGCTTCTTAGAAGATCAAACCAACCCCTTTAGACTCAGGATCTAATGCACAAACTGTTGGTAGCAACATCTCTTGCTCACTAATGAAAAAAAAAAAAAATCATCTTTGCTCACTAATGAAAAAATTGAACAGAACTACACAGACCAATACAAAGAACTGAAGAACCATGTCTTGTTTGCTTGAAATTCGTCTCTAAAAATTCATCAAAACAGAAGACTACTAATATCTAATCTGGAAAACAGTTGCTCACAAAAAATCGCCCAACCGCATATGCACCCTAAAGATGAATTGGCATTTTAAAGCAGGGGTCTAACCCAAAACGATATACATTCTCTCTTCTTGATAGATAGTGGTAGAGCCTAAACTGGTGGTGGAGGGGGATGGTGATAGCAGAGCTGGAGACGGTGGAGATAACTTTTGGCCCCACTTATGTAAATTTTATCTCTCTCCATTGTCAATATTCTCATCTTTATTACAATTTACTTATACTGATAAAAATAATTCAAACTAATATATAATTAGAAAATGCTAAACCTACTGTATTTCTGGCAGTAAGAAATGCAGAAAAAGTAGCAATATGTGTAGCATCACCCTATATAATTTGGCAATATCTAGATTTAAGTTAGGAAAAAACATGATTTTATATAAACCAAAGATATTTTAAAATCTCCTGCTTTGTCCTTAAAAAGCATACCTGTAATTGCTAAAGAACCAATTAGAAGTTATTTTCCTTTTTTCAGTCCACATGAAATAAAAAAATACTATTAATATCTAATCTTGAAAACACTTGCTCTTCTAGTATCCAAATGTAACTCCATGGTTCAAACCCTAGTATGTATCCCAGTGAATCAAATGTATTCCTACCATATATAGTAGGATATGGTAATTATTTATCTAAGTTTGTATTTGATAAATTTTATGAAAATAATAATCCACCCACCTACTATTAAAAAAATAAATAAAAACAAAAAAAACCCTAAAATTCCATCCCCTCAAGAAGTCACACACCTTCATCATCAAAGAGACCAGGTCTGATTTGCAGGAAGCTGAAAAAATCTTGGTTGGATCCATACTCCCTTCTTGTGGCTGAACTCATCCTCATCATCTCCTTGAATGTCCTGATTGTGAATGCATGTAAGACTATCACTGCCCTGTATGGTTGTCCCACAAGTTGTAAGAGAATCACTCTCCTTCAACCCCAATTTTTGTTTAAGTTGATCAGTACATTCCTCCCTTTTTGATTGAAATGGTATAGTGCCGACAACACGAGATGGATCAGGAATTACGTCATCGGGTATTATGAACCTAACAAGCCATTTTTCATCTTGTAGAGAGAAAATCAGTACCAGAAGTTTGGAATCTAACAAATATAAGATCTCATCATCGCATAATACTGCATATGTAAAAACATTCTTCAGGTTTTCACTTTTATCATATTTATACTTCACCCATTCACTAGCTCCACGTCGAAGCACATTCAACTCTAACGATGACTGGTGGTGGGTACTAATGATTTTGGTACCAACTACACAAACAATGCAGTCTGGATATGTTGGTGCTGATGAAAATGTTGCAATAATATGACTCATTAACATTAATTCCTCCTCATCATCATGAGAGAACTTTGGAAGGTCTATTTTCGCACGGGAGAAAGGACAGAAGAAGAACATCGATCCGCCATTTCGATATAGAAGAAGCCATCCACCATTAGATGCAATGCAATTGGCGCCATACAATTCCGGGAAATCGATTGTATACATTTTGTCACATGAAATGTCATATAAGCGACAGTTTGGATCGTTACCGTAAAGTAGTAACCAAACTACTACTTCGCTGCTATTAGTTTCATCGGAAGCATGAATTTCACCCGAAGCTTTCGAAGAGGCTAACCGCCATTGTTTGCATGCACTACGGAAACTGAGAAGCTCACGTAATGACAAACGTACGGCAATTCGCTCTAGAAGATCGTAAGGAAGATCCGACCAATTAGGTCGTTGCTTGTTATTCAAATAATTTTTGGATATTGAGTTTCTTTTTCCTTCCATCGTCACCATCAGTTTCATACGAAATAATATTCGGCTGCCAAGAAAATTAAAAGAACGGCTCACAAAAAAAAAAAAAAAAAAAAAAAAAATCTCAGATAATTAAAAGAAGAGGGTTCCTAGTGTATTCACATTCAAAACAAATAGAATCTAAATCAAATTACCTAGTAGAAAAGATTTCAAAATCATCACAAATTCCCTTTTTTTTCTTTTCTATTGCAATTTCTCGATTATTATATGATGTTAACATGGTATCAGAGATAGAAGTTTAGAAGGACGTTTAATAGGGGGTATAAGTATCTAGTGTGTCAATAATTATTAGGGGGAGCATTAATGTTGTGCCTATGTTTATTCCATATGTTATAGCGCTCCAAAGACCTATGTATTATGTATTGTTACATCTTTCTTTGAGAGTTCGAGCTTATAGAGCAAACTGGTTGTTAATTAACATAAGGAATAAGTAGAAGTCACAAGCAATGAACCATAGTTTATACTTATGGTATATGATAGAAAATCCATCTCTTAATTTAGCTACTTTATATTAATAATTTGCTCTGTAAATAATACAGAGCAACATCTAAGCATAAAAAATAGTAAGAGGGTGATTATTTTTTTGCCACGGCAAATTCAGGAAACAGTTTACTACTAAAGTAACAAAGAGTATTTTGTGTGAATCTGACACTAATTAATTAGTGGCAAAAAATAAAAAAAATCACCCGCTAAGTTTTAGAAACATTGATTGAGAAAAAGCACTTGTAATTGCTCAGTGCATATGTTGAAACCCTAAAAAGAAAACAAAAAATACTTTCGTTTTAGATAGTAACTACAAGGTACGATGAAATATGAACCACATGCATGTATACAAAGTTCGAGCCCATCGTTTTTTTTCGATTGATTTACATTATGCATCGTTCATGGGTTTGATATATCATAGCTTATATATTATTCTTTTGTCACTGAAACTAAATGCATTATAAGCATTCTTCTAAAAAAAAATTTAAGATACAAAAAGAACTACAACCATCTCATTCTTCTCCATTACATGTTGCAAAAAAAAACACCTTGAGAGAGGGAAAAAAGGGATAAAAAAGTTTAAAATCCTGTTTGATTCCATTAACAGTCAGTTGATGAGGCACTCTTTGATTAAAAAGATTCAAATATATATGTGTATATATACAAACAATAAGAAACCCTATCAACAAGAATACATATAATAGAATAGACAAGAAAAGTTGAAGATACATATAATAAATTGATCTTTAATGGACATTTTTAATTACCTGAAAAACTGATAAATCATAATGCATAATCCGAAACAGAGATCTCTAATGGACATCGATCTTAACAATTACCTGCCACAAAGGGATTGAGAGTCATGAGACGAAAATTCCATTGATGAAGTGATTTTTATATAATAAATATATTAAAGTAAGCTAGTTTACTAACTCTACTAATCTAAATAAGTTTTTGATAAGCATTAACCTAATAAGTTAAGATACTTTTGTTTCCGTATTGAAGTTAAAAGATAGATTTTGTAGTAGCTGGCGTTGTTTCCTCTTTTAGTGTTTTGCACCTAGCTGGATCCCATGTTTCTCAAACGCCCCCCAACTTAACAGGGGTTCAATTCAAAGTCTAAACATTATAGGGATCAAGGTGTAATCCAAGTTTTTCTTACACTTCTTTCTTTTTTGTGAGTGTGCACATCATCCTCAAAAAAGATATCATCTATATGGTTCTAGAACTTTTAAATTAACAATATAGATGGATCTAGTTTAGCATACTCACCAAAGTTTAAGTTTCAATTAGACCTGGCAACGGGTTAGGGTTAGGGTCGACTCTAGTCGGATTGGCGGGTCAAGATTGCTCAACCCTAACCATGACTCGTTTAAGAAACGGGTCAGTTTTCCTAACCCTAACCCTAGGCGGGTTGACTCTAACGGGTTGGCGGGTTAACCCTAACTAAAATCTAAAAATTATAAAAATTATTTATTACTCATTAATTATTATTTTAAACTTAAAACCCATTAATTAAATTAAAAAAATTAAAATTTATTAGTTCAAAGGTTAAATTACTAATTAAAATTTAAAAAGTTACTTATACAAAACTTAAACTAAAGTGTTATTTTTTAAAAAAAAATATATTGTTCACAGGTTGGCGGGTCACCCGCGGGTTGGGCGGGTTGACCATACTGACCCGTGGGTCCAAAAATGTCAATCCTAACCCTATCCGTTTAGTTGGCGGGTCAAGTTTGGCGGGTAGGGTCACCCTTTGTCGAGTCTAGTTTCAATGGTTTTATTTTAGAACTCTTAAGTTTCAAGGGGATGTTTTAGCATACTCGGCACTGTAGAGACTCGAACCCACAACTTCATCCCGAAGAATAACAGAGGAGGGGTACAAACAATTTGCACAATGAATGAATCCATCGGGTCACATTATCTCAGTTCTAGTGAAACACAAATATATTTTATCAACATGATTTAAAAGCTTACAACAAGAGAATGAAATCCAGAGCTAGAATCTACCTTAGGTGAAGCAGTAGAACCGAAACCTAGAGGTAAGAGGACATTTCATTATGAGATTGGAAGTCAAGACCTCCACAATGCGAAGACACACTCCATAAGACTATTGTTTGCTTTTCCTTAAGCAACTGGGCATTTGGTCTAGTGGTATGATTCTCGCTTTGGGTGCGAGAGGTCCCGAGTTCGATTCTCGGAATGCCCCTTACATATTTTTGCTTTTTGGAATAATTTTCCTACATGCCCTCAAGTAACCAGGCCAAATAAAAAGTTCACCGATTCCTTCGGTTTTCTCTCACCTTTTTTTCCCTCCAAAAACAGAAGAAAAAGCCCCAACTTCAGCAATTCGTGAATCCCCCGAAACCCTAAACTATTCTCTCTCTTCGCGTTTGCTCCCAAATTTATTTTATCTTTGTTACCAATCCAATTCGATGATCTTGACCTTTTCTACTACTTCCTGCTTTGCTAGAATCTCGAGTTTTCGTTTGGTTTGGGGTTTCAGATTGATTCGTCAGAACTTAAAACCAGAGATTTTGAAATGAGTTCTGATGGAGATGACGAAACACATTCAACAAAAGAAGGTGATAATTCAAATACAAGAATCGATATTGATATGGAGACTCAACCCTTCGACAGTGATGATGAGTCTCCGTTGGAATTCAGAGATCTGAATGGGGAGCCATTTAATGGTACAATTCCAGTGGAAAGCGAAACCCAAGTGTTAGAAGATTGGAATTGTGATGAGAATTTGATGACACAGTTATTGGTAGATGAGACCCAGGTACAAGTTTTTACCCACGAAGAAGACGATGGAGAAGATTCTGATAGAACTGAAGTATTGACTGAGGCTGAAGGGGTTTCTGATGTTGAGTCTGAAAGAGGAGGAGTAGGAGATAATGATGATGATGAACAAGAGGAGAAAGAGAAAGACTCTGATGGGGCTTCTGATGATGAGTCTGAAAGAGGAGGAATAGGAGATGATGATGATGATGATGAACAAGGGGAGAAAGAGAAAGATGTCACGGTCGATTTCAATGACTCAACCGATGAACTGCGCCGCAATTCAGGTGAGTCATTTTGAATTGTGTTTATTCTTTTTTATTATGTTATACTCTCAAAGGTATGAAGGAAGAAACCTAGAATTTTAGGGCACTCCCATTGGCTTCTTCATATCATCTTCAAATTTGGAGAAGATTCAAAAGTTTGTGTAAATTTTGGCTTCTTCAAATGGTTCACTATCTTCAAATTTTTTTGTCTTTTTTCTTAGTTGAAAATGTTGAAAGTGGGATTGATTAAAAATTAGTGACATTTGGTGGTAAATACTACAACAAGAGAAGGTTAAAGAGTAAGAAAGTCGTGTTTGGAGGTGCGTAGTTCAAGTTTGAAGAACCTTCATTCTTCACCAAATTTGAAGAATCTCTCTCCAATTTTGAAATACTGACATGAAGCGTTATGGAAATGTGTTTGGCACACTATTTCCTCAAAAAATGAAGATAGGGAAGTAATTTGGAATGCTCTTGGACTCTTTTATCCCTAAGTGAAGAGGTTGTTTGGTTGCCAACATGACTTACAATCGAGTTGATGTATTGGAGGGGTAATAGCAATTATCCTTTTCCGCAGAACAATGAAAGCTGTAGAGTATTTAACCTCTGGTTTTTTTCGTATGATTTGATAATAATTAAAGCATTGTTACTCTTTAATTTTTTTTTAGGAAAATATGTTTCCACTTCAAAGCCGCTGGACAACGGCATCAAAGAGCCAAATTCTGGTATGGGTTCTTCTCCCTTTTCCACTATTATAAATAGGCATGTATTTCTTAAGGATATTAGGCATAAGGTTGGCCTAATGGACATTAAACTTTCTTTTGTTGACTCAGGATCTGTGCACAGGAGCGTTATGTCCGTCCGTACAGCATCATTGCGGGCTTCTGGTCTTGCTGCTGCTTGCAGGATGAGTTTTGAAGGAACTGACACAAACCCAGGTTCTATCCCAAGCAACAGTCAACCCGGGAAAGAGCATATTCGTAAGGATGATGGAATGACTGATTTAGGTGATCCAGCTTCAATTGGCAAGAAAAGAATGGAGGTTCATAGGGATTGTGGAAGTGGGGACATCTATGGGAACACGAAGACATTTAAGGATGAAATTAGAAACAGGGGTGCAGTGAGAAAGCTTTTTACTGATGATGATGACGATGATGATACACCTGTTGCAAACAATGAAGGAATAAATGATAATGATAGTTTTAATGGAGGAAGAGATAGGCCTGAGTTGGATAATGGTCATGAGTTCGCAGGGTTAAGCTATGTGGACTCGCAAGAACCTGGAGAGCTGTCACAAGCCAATGCATTGGACATCGTGGATAGGTTTCTTTTAGTTAATAATGTCGAGTGTTCTCAAGAAGATAAAGATTACCCTGGAATAACTGTCAAAGGGAAGTCACCTTCAGTCCCAAGTGCAAAGGGACCTCAAACTTTGGCTTGTAGAACAAATACTAGAAGCCCAGTTGGAGAGGTGGGGATCTTTGACTGGGTTGACAGCCGCGAGGATGAAGGAGGGGGTGATTTCTTCAGCAAGAGGAAGGAAGTGTTGTTTAAAAGCAATGAGCATGGACGGAAATCCTTTACCCAACCCAAAAAGCCCAGACATCTCAACTTCAGAAAGGGCAAGGATTCAATTCGTTCAGATTCAAGGCTAATGTTACAAAATTTGAAAGAGGATCACAATACAGTACAAATACCCGAATCAAAAGCTAAAAAGATTCTCTTTGAGGAGTTGGATGAACAGCTAAATCCAGAACCTTCAGAGCAACAGTTAGAAGCACTTGATATTAGCAAGAGTCCACCAGAGATGTATGATGTTGGTATTGATACTCAACTGGCTGCAGAAGCTATGGAAGCTTTAGTGTGTGGCGTCCCAGCCAACCATGATACTGCTGATGCTTTTCAAGCTATACCAAATACAAGAGGTGTAATGAAGAATAGATCTCACTTAGAGCATGCTTCTGTGCAGAAGAGGGTTTCTTCTTCTGATATAGGAGGCATTTCTAAACAATCCAAGAGAACAAAGACACTTGATACAAAATTAAGTGGTGAAACCCCCATTTCCTCTCGAATACGCTCTAAGAACCCCACAGTGGAGGAGATCGCCCAGGAATCAGCACTAAAAGCAAACAGAAAGAAGGGTAGGTCGAAGGCTGAAGAACTCCCAAGTACTAGGAATGCTGCCACTGGGTTTCGAAACTCGGGCAGAAGATCGTCGAAATTTGTTGGGCAGAGAAAAGAAGTGGGAGTAGTTGACAGAGCCCATGCCAAAGAAGTTGATAAATGCCATAGTTCATCTGAATTGAATGGAAATAATTCATTTAGTAAATGGCAGTTACCGGAAGATTCTAGGACTTTCACTCCTGTCGCCCGTCGTACCAGGCAATCTCAAGCAGTAAATGCATTGAAGAAAACAACTAACTTATTTAATGACTCTGGAGAAAGGAAAGAAGATTTAATAGAGGTCAATATCCTTGGAGGAAAGAGAGTACGCGGTAAAATGGGTATTGATGCTCCTGAGCGATTGACTAAAAGGAAATACTCTAAATCAGGTTCCAACCTAATTGGGGATGTTAATAAGCCCACACTGCATGAGCCGCTGGGCCTTGATGGACCACATGACAGGACAGCTAAAACCTTATGTGAGAAAAGAAATGCAGTGAGCAAACCCAGAGAAAAGAGAACATGTAGAAGGGTGTCTGGTCACTTAAATGGACCTGCTAACTTACATAATTCTTCTGCAGTAGTTGATGGGGTGATAGAAGCTAATGGGCAATCCATCACAACACCGAATGGGTTAAATGTTGATGTTGGAATTACTTTTGTTAACTTAGATATGAAGAGGAAAACACGATCATCTATATCCCGGCATCCTTCATCTTTCGGAAAGAATTCTGCGGGACATGTGATAGAGCAAGATCTAGTTGAACCGGTTTTAGCTGATGCTGTTGTTAACTGTTCTTTACCTATGAATGAGAAAAAGGTTGTCAAAGATCGAGTCAAAGAGAAAGCGTCCAAGCATTCAGGCAAGAAGGGGGATGCAGATTCTTTATCAACTCCTAAAGGTATTATAGGGGGAAATGCCAGATTAGAAGGATCACCTGGAGAAAAGCTTATACCATCTGGCGCACTCTGTGTTACACCCATTAACTGTACCACGCCTATAAATGCGACCACACTGGTAAATGAGGCATCACCAGTTTGTATTGGTGATAATTATCAGAAACGATCATGCAAGAAAAGCCTGTCGAAATCATCCCTCACAAGGGAGCTTAATAATTTATGTACGGATCCAGTTCGTACTCTTGCATTCAAAGATTTGAGGAAGAGGAGAGACATGGCTAGTATTCATGTCTTGTTCAGCCACCACTTGGATGAGGACATAATTAAGCAGCAGAAAAAGGTTACTCTTTGTTTTCTTCTTCGTTTCTGTTAGAGTATCAGATGCGCTACAGATGTGGTGACTGTTGATTTCTACTTTTGCAGATTTTGGCACGGCTTGGAGTTTCTATCGCATCCTCTTCTTCAGAAGCTACACACTTTGTAACAGATAAGTTTGTGCGTACAAGAAGTATGTTGGAAGCTATTGCTCTTGGTAAACCAGTGGTGACACATCTGTGGCTAGAGAGTTGTGGACAAGCTAGCTGCTTTATCGATGAGAGAAATTACATATTGAGAGATTCCAAGAAGGAAAAGGAGATCGGCTTCAGCCTGCCAGTTTCATTGTCGCGTGCATGCCAAAGTCCACTCTTGGAGGTAGTTGCAGAATTTTCTATTTGTTTAACGAGATGCACTTATTATTTGACTTCCTATTTGGCGTGAACTTTGTACTGGCATGGTGATGTGTATTGATGATTTAATGACTTTGCAGGGTCAAAGAGTCTTCATTACTCCAAATGTAAAACCTGTTAAAGAAGTGGTTGCAAGCTTGGTCAAAGCAGTTCATGGCCAGGTATACTTTTCTACATAATATTTTTATCATGTAGCTAGAAGCTTTTGAGTGATAATGACATGACATAATAATTGTGTGACAAGTACTGATTAGCCTTTTATGGTAATTACCTTTACTTCATATTGCGCTACTGATTGATGTTATCAGGCAGTGGAGAGAATAGGGAGATCTGTAATGAACGATGATGAAGTTCTCAAGGATCTATTGGTGCTTTCATGTGAAGAAGATTATGAAATTTGTGTGCCTCTCCTTGAGAAAGGTAAATATTTCCTTTTTTTCTCTTTTTCGCTCTTGATCTGCAATTTATATTCTTTCAGTTAACGATAAGACGAGGACCTCAGAACAGATCATAGATTTTGTGGTTTGACTTTAATTTGCAGGAGTAGCAATTTACAGTTCAGAGCTTCTACTGAATGGGATAGTTATTCAGAAACTGGAATATGAGAGGTCAGTACTAGTACAGCAGCAAAATTGGATCCTCAAAATTGATCTTCGATCGAAAAAATAGAATTTGTACTGTTTGCTCTAATAATACAATTTCTATTTGCTCAACAGGCATCGTCTATTCAGCGAACAAGTGAAGAGAACCCGCTCCACTATATGGATCAGAAAAGGTGGAGATCAGTTTCTTCCTGTAACCAAGCGTAAATAGTCTGCGGCACTTTTTTGTGTCTTTTCTTTTTCACCCTTCTTTTTAATTGCTTCTCTGAATGAGTTTTCATGTTTCTTTCAAGCTATAAATTATGGTGTTTTTAGTTTTTTATAGGAATTTGACTGAATCTATGCAAGCTCCATTGTATACAACACCTCTCTTGTAAATGTTTAGCAATAATAATAATAATAATAATAATAATAATAATAATAATAATATATCTATTTCCATTCTTTGCTAAACTTGATGTTGGTACTCAAACACATAAAAACACAAATCTGTTATTGGTAACTGGAAAGTGGAAACAGTTGGATGGTTTTGAGATGATCTTTTTTAATTTGGGATTGGAGCCCCTATTAATGCTATATGGATCACATTAGCTGACCACGTGATGTGATAGTTGATGTGTTGCACATGCCTCATCAACTAATGTGGTCAACCATGGTCCATGCCATGTAGGGTGATGTCTAGGGCTGCAATTTGGGTACGCCTGCCCAACGCAACCTTGATGTGTTTGGCCTGCCGTTTCCTTTGCTAGTAGGCCAAAGATCGACCCCAAAATGGCACGAACTTGAGTTTATACAAAGCTAATATACAATATACATAGAGAAGGAGAATTACTCGAGCACTTTGTATTGGAGCAATTAGGGGTTGGCGTTTGAAAGTAAAAGACCCCATTTAGTCTCTCCAAGGCCACTTCTAGGGAGAAAAACTCCCTTTATTTATCTGACACAAAAGAGAAGGATTGCATGTGGCACTGGGTCAAAATCTTTATAACCAAAGGCATGGTATAGGGATGACATTCTACTCCGAATCATGTTAATTTGCTGTTTTGACACTCTCGCTCTACGCTCTGATTACTTAAGGTCAAGAGGAAGACTCAAGTCATTAAACATAAAAGGAAAAAAATAAAAAACTTTACTTTGGACCTCATGACCCCAGTAGGTTGTAGCTAGTTAGAGTCATTTTTTTTTTCAATTAAGATAAGGGGTTTTGTAAAAAAAAGTCCCAGAAAAAAAAAGTCATTGTAATTTTAATCTTTATTTTATAAATTTAGTCCCTACTTTTATGACTTTTATGTCCAAAACTAATGACTAAATTTATAAAAAAAAAGGATTAAAATCACAATGACTTTTTTTTTAGGGACTTCATTAAGATAATCTTCTTCACATCATTTTGACAAAAATAATTTTTTGGATGAGGGGAGAAAAAGAAAAAAAAAGAAAAAAAAACCCCACTTCTCAAAGGGTTTAGAGTTTTCCTGAAAAAAAAATTAGTCTTTAGACTGAGGTTGTCCAATATTGAAGATACATATCATCTACGTTTACACTTTTATAACATCACGGAATACAACAAACTCATCCTCATAAGGCTGCGTTTGGTTGACTGAAAAACAGAGCTAGAAAAACAGGAAAAAAAAATCCTCCTGGTAAATTGTTTACAAGCAAACCTCTCTCGAAGAACAAAGCTGTCGAAAGGTATCCCGGAACTAGTGGTTTACGATCCTCCTCCGATAGGATTTTTATTTGTGCGCTTGTCCTCAGAGATTCCTCTCTACTCCTTCGACCTTCTCTGTAAGCCTTCAACCTCGATTTCTTAAACCTAACCCTAAAAAAAAGTTGTTTTTTTTTTTTTCTCTCTCTCTCTCTGTTCGTTCTTATAGATTACTGGTGATGGGAATGACGATTATATGACATTTGTTACATAATAGGTCCACCACTCTGTTTTATTTTTATTTTTTTTTTATGATTCCCTCTAATGTGTCTAATCTGAAATGCTTAGTTACTGAACTATAGATCATCAATCAGAAATGTGGGTGTAGTTTAGTAGTTGTAGCTTGTTTGGATTTTTTTTCGAATTGGTAGGGTTCTAATTTTTAACACAGTTCTTTAGTATTGTAGTTTGTTTGGCTTTTTTTGGTCCATGCTCTTTGTTTGTGTGTTTTTGTTGAGGTTTCTAGTATCCAAACTGTTCGATAAAATGTCTTAGATAGAATTCATATATGAAGAGGAACAGCTTTGATTGAATGGATTGCTCAATTCAGTGATGCTTAAAATTATGTATATTCTTCTTCTTCTTCTTTTTGTATTACAAATCAGCCTAAGCAGAAAAAATGTGTCAGTTCAGACAAATGAATGTGTGTAAGGAATTTCTATAACACAACCAGTTATGACTTGAAAAACTCGTAGTATTTGGTATGAAGATTGAAGAATGTGCATTTGTTTTGTGCTCTGACTAAAGAAAAATTAATTGCCTTCATTCCAAGCAAGATTACAAAGAATTGCTTCTTTTTTTTTTTTTGCGCTCTCCTCTTCAAATCCTTTTACTTTCTTTTTTACTGATTGGAAAAGAAATTCCTTGTTTTCTCACTGTATTGTATTTTCAGGTGAATAGCTATATATATAGCTGAAGTACCTTTTCCGTTTGTTGAGTGTTGGTTTGAGGAAATGTTCAAGCATGTATTTCAAAATGCATGGAACAAAGGAGCTTGTGAATTTCAAAGACACAAAACTAGACCAATTATATATGCCTTGACACAGAGCTTCCACAATGGACAGGTATGCCATATTAGCTTCCATAAGTATGCCCTGATCAAGTTCATACAGTGAAATCCATTGATAGAACTTCTTATTCGTAACTGCTGAATCCTGCCACCCCTCGCATGTGCATCCAATGTATATTCAGTTTTGCCCCTGTAATTACAGGTTAATTATGCACCAAGAAGCTTCTTTGGGGTGGAGGATTTCTTAGACGATGACAACAGCCGTCCATACACTTACAAGAAGGAGAAGAAATCAAAGAACCCACACAAACACATTTCATTCAAGCAGCGCACCATAGCATACATGGAACCTTTTACCCTCGACGTCTTCATCTCCAAACGGTTTGTTTCGGCGTCACTGACACATAGAGTGACGAGTAAGCAAGTAGCAGTTGCTGGTACCAACTCTAAAGACATCAAGGCTGTTCTCAAATCTCGATCAGACATACCCGCATGCTTGGCTGTTGGTAAGATCTTAGCTGACAGAGCAAGAGAAGCCGATGTTTACACTGCTGCCTATACACCAAGGGAGCGTGATAAGTTTGAAGGCAAGATTAGAGCAGTTGTTCAGTCTATCATAGATAGTGGAATTGATATTAAAGTTTATCTGGACTGAAACTTTTATATGAATTGTACTAATTTTGTTTAGGGATAGATTCATATCATCATATATGATAATTTTCAATTTTGATCTATTGAAGATACTATGTGGTCGCTGAAACCTACCACCACTGACTGTTAGTTAAGTAAAACCTTCTAAGCAAACAAGTGTTTTCGAACGCAAAACCAACCAAATCTTAAGCCTTCTTTTTGTCTTTAATGATGAACTGTTTAAGTTAGATCGTTATAGAGCAAATCGATAGCCTTCTTTCCAGTCCTAAACACCTTCGAATAAAATGTCAACAAGAAGAAATAAATAATTTAACAAGATTTTACAAGGGATAGTGAAGTTTTAATCTTCTTTTCTGCAGCTTATTGTCGAGAGCCTTCGTCCGCCAATTAGTGACACTTTCTCACCCAATGCATAGTCACTCCCAACGTTTAAAAAAAAAAAAAAAAACACTAGTCAGATGGGATTTTCCCAGTGTTCTAAAATACAAAGGGGGTGTCCTTCATGCATTGCCAGCAATTTAAATGGAAATGATACAGAAACATAGGGCTTCTATGTATACAAAGATTCGGACTTCCTAAATGCTTTATAACTAAGAAGATTGTAATATCTGCTTGCAACGTCAAGTACCTATCCTCATCTTTTCCTCTCAAATTTATACACTAAGCACATCTCTCGTCTATCTAAATGGTCACATGCACTTTGCTACGCGCATAAGGAGACATGGAGTGGTCATCGATCAATCGGATTTTCTACTATAAAAAGGAAAACAAGAAAACTCGGGATAAAGATTTTCTGTCACCTATTATGTAAGTAAAAACTAAAGGTTTGTTTTCTCACAAAAACGTTTCTTCTATGCAAAAAGTAGAGAGCCTGAAGGATAAAGAACGTTTTTAGATGTTTGTCCAAGTTACTCATGTATCACTGCTAGCAAAAGCTTATCAATTAACTATTAAGTTTTCAGATTATCAATCTCTTTTTTCTTTTCTTTTTTTTCCTTTTTTCTTTGTTCTTGCATTCGCTAAAATATGATTAGCCAAACACAAACAACCAAGAAGAACCAGTCAGCTCCATTAACCACAGAGGATGCAAAATAGAATATACTAAAACACACATTTAGAGAAATTGTTCAAGTTGATTATAGTATAATTATATGTTGCACACAAGCTTCTCAATTGAGATAAAAGTTAAGTGTCATGTAATCCATTGATGCAACATGTTCTCAACAATATATAGCATCCCACAAAATCTGCAATTCTGACTACAAAAACTATACCAAAGGTCCTCAGCAATCGTAACACCATCGTCCCTTGACTGTGCAACAACCAAGAAAGGGTCCCATCATGGATATGCATGCCACCAGCTAAGTTCTTGTTCAACTTTGGTCGGCTGCAGCAGAGCATTGAAATTAACATAAAAAATCAATCTTTCATACAACGTAAATTAAATAGCAAAATGCAGAGTAGGAGACGCCACACTTTATGGATCTGCAAGTGGTGTTATCTCCATAGACCAAAAACAACCCAAGCAGATGATTGGAACCATCCATTTCTTTTTTTTCAAATTCCTTTTGAACACTCAAATATATATAAGATGTCTTAAGAACTGAAATGGATGGTCTCAATCATCACAGCAGTGGATTTTAACAAGATATCCAAAAAGAATGGAGGCAATTTTGTTCCCTCCAGATGTAGAAGCTAAAAACAAAATGGAAAAAATGAATTGACTAGTTTGACAAAACTATTAATTGGCCTCAGAAGGTTGAAGAAAAGTAAACCCATCCTGTGAACCAGTAGGGGTAGATGAAGGAGCAGTGGTACCACCTTGAGTTGACCTCTGTAAACCTGAGGCAGCATTATTAATGTTATATGCATCAAAAACTCCACTTGCTGGTGCTGCTGGATTAGCTTGATACATAGCTCCTGGATTAGGGGTACCATTAGAAGTGGGAGTCATTCCCCCAGGCACCGTTGTTGGCGGAGTCATGGTGGGAGGCCTTGGCAGACCATTCATTTGCATGGGCATGGAAGGGGCACCAGGTGGAGCCATTGACATTGGAGGAGCACCATAACCTGCATAAGCCCATGCAGACAGATTAATGAAATAAAAATTTTGAAAGAGCATGTGTACCACATACGGGTATGCTGGCATGGCACGGTCAACAAAATATTACAGGTACTAGCGATGACTTGCTCATTTTATTCAGTCATTATCCATGTCTAGGGCATTATAGTGGTGCATGCACGGTAAGGGGGTATTCACAACCCAACCCCGTCAAAAACCAAAAAAAGGTGGAACAAGAATCCAACTGGATTACCCTATCAAACTAATTCATTGCACTCATTTGGGACAAAAAGATGATCTACTCAAAGGGACTCACCCCATTATGAACAGAAAGTAGCTTCCTTCCATTTAAGAATGCTAGGGAACTCCTGAAGATCACAATCAGCAAACTTAACTAGAAAATCATTTTCCTGCACCTGGATTGAGAGCTCTGAAAGAGCATAATGAGGTTTAAAAGGATGCAGAATGAGGTTGTAAGATATGATCTGGGAAAACACTCTTCAATTGAATAAAGTACAGTAGAATCAATTCAAAGTCATGATTCACATTACAACTTTGATAAGCACTATAGATTGAAGAGTTTCCTCAATTACAAGTGTCCTGAAAGTCGAGATAAATTAGAAGTTAGAATTTAATAATCACCAAAGGGCCCAAGCCCTATACTCTCCATTTTATTTTTGCCCAAAACCCCAAAACCTTCAGTTCTCTTAGAAATCTTATTTTTTTCTGAATCACTACTAATGTGGAAAGCAAGAGCTAATGCCCCCACAAGTACTTACCTTTTTGTAAAGAAAGCGCAGGTATAGATCAATCCTACACTAGATCTCTTATTTCAAGAATAGACTAAATGGATATCCATAACATTTAAATAAATCTTCTTCTATACTGCTGCGACCATGATTTTAAATTATGGTGCTTACACACGTGCCCAAATGCATGTTGAGGGAAGATGTATGACAGTATGATGAAGCCTCAAATTTCATGCCAAGTCTCAATCAAACATTTCTTCATCTCAGAAGAGAGAGAGAGAGAGAGAGAGAGAGAGATTAGAAGAAGAAGAAGAAGAAGATCTTAGAAGAGTGAGCTAGATAGAACTCGGAGAAAATCTCTGTGTGAGTGTGTTAATGAAGCACTTGTCTGCATATCTTACACCTTATATGAAAGCACCTAGGTATAAGTTATAGAACACCAATTACAGAACAGTTGAAGAGTTCCAATTGGTTACTTATTAAAAAAAAATGCAGTAGTAGTCCAAAAGAAGAAAGAAAAGAAAAGTACTGCACATAGTAAAACTTACCTGGGATACCAGCTATTGGTCGAGGGAGAACTGGTGGCCTCATTCCAGGGAGTAATGGCGAACTTCCGGGCATCTGTGAGGTTCCCGGAATAGGCATACCAGGTGTAGGTAGAACAGGAAGACGAGGTCTCGGGGGAAAAGAGGCAAGATGTTGATTGAAAGCTGCACCAACTTGTTGGAATGCTGCAGTCTGCCCAAGATGCTCTTTGATCCTTTGATCAATCAAACTTTGGGTTTGTTGCTCCTCAAACTGCTGATAATAGGTACGAACATTTGCCTGGTGCGAGTAACAGTGAAAGATGGGACAAGTGTACACCTAAGAAAGCTAAAAAAGCTACATCTATTTAAATAATTAAATATATTACCTTGTGTTTGTACCCAGCATTGTGTTGTTTTCTAACGGAAGGCTGAAAATAAAGAAAAGATAGTTAGAACTATGAAGGTAATGGCTTCAATCCTAATGATGTTAAACCATAACCGTTAGTAAATGAAAATTTGAAGACCCTTACACAAAGAACATACATGTATCCAAATCATAAGGGTGACACTAAAATACATACAAGGCAACATGAAGGGGTAAAGGGAAAAAGGAAGGTAAATAAAAGAGAGGTCAAGTAAAGGGTTTTCCAAATGCACTTGTACTTGGCCAACAATAGTATGTGCAAATGGGATACAAAAGTTTTTTAATTATATTTCAATATCAAATGAAAAATTATGTATAACAAATTGAAAACCAAGCAACTACATTTGTGGTGCTCGAAAAGAAGTATGGAGGCAACAAGTTCTAAGGTAACATAAGATACTGTTTTGAAGCAGATGTGACTAAATTTAACACCAAAATAGCAAAAACTTGAGAGACTATATTCCACACCTCACAAGTCTGAAAAGTGAAGTATACAACTTACTACAGAAATTCCAACACCGACCACAACAGCCCCAACAACAACCACAAAGGATGAAAATATCTAGAAAATTCCCAAACACATTTACCTTGATCAAAATATGTGATCAAACAGTAGCAATATCATTAATTCCAATTCAAGCAAATGATAACACTTCCTCATTGTGATCCTTAGTACAAAAGCAGTGTTAAGAAAAATCATTATATGACAGTTATGACTTATGAAGCATAAAACCTGGCAGTTTAAATATAAGATAAACAAGGAACAAGTCTTGCTGCGATGAGGAAGTTGAGATGGATGTGTAGTGGCACTAAAACAAACAAACATAAACAAGAAGAGCATCGGAGACGGAGAGAACCTATGAGTAGCTCCAATAGGTGATGATGAGAATGAGATTGAGAAGCTTTTGATAACGAGCAACTGGGGCCATTGGTGGCACTTGTGAGAGGGCAGGTGTGTAGGTTGAATGTTATAAAAAGAGTTGACAACTAGAGGCAAAGTATTCAGAAATTTAAGACCTACTGCACAATTTTTCATCTACATTCTTTACTATTAGTCTTTTTTTGGTATGGGTTAAATTTTTACTACAAATATATTTTGGGTCCAAATTTTGAATATGATATTTTTATTGATGTTCATGGGATATGATATATTATCAACTCGAGAAACAATAAAATACAGTATTTGTTGAGGAGGGATAATCTATAAGCAGATAATTCTTCATTTAAGATATCAAAAAGCTTCATCTAACTTTTTATAAACTAAGATCAAAATTATATTAAATGCCTGACTTAGCAAAAAAAAATAGTATTAGGGGCAGGTCACTCACAGAATCATGAGTCAAGTAAGTGTCGCAATAATCGCAGTAATACCTGAAAATCAAAGAAAGATAATCGAAACAATCAGTCTTATAAGAAAAGTAATATGACTTATAAAACCTTGTAATAAATAAAATCGACAATTGAGAGAGACGAGAAAAGCATACCGAGGCATGGTGTAAAGCTAGAATCAGCTGTGCTGCAGATCACTAAATACCTAACATATTCAAACGTCACAAAAAAAAATAGTGAGACGAACATTAATTAGCTTAAATGGAGAATCACTATTTTACAAGAACGATAAATGACGGATAAAAAATTTTTATTGAAATTGGAGCTGAAAACAAAGTGATTAAGCATCAAAACATCTGTATAGAAACGTGCACTTACAATGTTATGAAGTTAGTTTTAAAACGAACAAGTACAGAACCCTAGCTTGATCTAGAGCTGTATTGGAGAAAAACCCTAACCCAGATAGAGAAAGAGAGTACCTGTTTGAATGTTGAGAGAGAGAGAGAGAGAGAGAGAGAGAGAGAGAGAGAGAGAACCAGAGACCAAGAGATACCAATCTTTTACTCCAAAACTGAAAAACCCTAGAAGTAAAACCCTATGTCCAATCCTCCCCAAAATCTGATTTTTAATCCCAAAAGTTATATGAAAGAGTGAGAGACGCACGGATGACGGACCTGACCTACCCTAGTGAGAGAGAGAGAGAGAGAGAGAGAGAGAGAGGGGAAGCCAAGCGAGAAGGAGAGCAAGAGACGAGTGCGATTTGGCGTTGGGTTTTCAAAGGGGAGGGGCAAACCATTACTATTCCTTTCTTCTGTTTTCCGAGTTAAAAACTTAAAATGGTTGTGCGAGTTGGGTCGGGTTGTAGGTTAATGCGAGCCCCACCCGACCTCGGATTTAATACATTTAAGGCCCAAACCCGAATATACCCAAAGAGAACTCTGGTTGTGTCGGGTTCATCTAGTTGGAGGACAAAATTTCCTATACAAAAATCTAAAGAAAATATACCAGAAGAGCGAGTGAGAGAATCAGTTCTTCAATTTCATGAAATAAAGTGAGATTTATGTAAGGTTAGTTTTGGATCTACCCTAATAGGTATTTTTTTTTTACCAAGTGAGTTGAGCAAGATGAAAACCTGAATATGGGAGAGGTGAAATGAAGAAAGATGGAAGGTTAAGAAAGGAATTTAATTAAGATAAATGTTGTTTAAAACTAGTTTTAATATAAAATACAGCGGGTTCGGATTCACCAAGTACCCGAAGCATCAACTCGAGCCCAACTCAAAATAAAATCGAGTTCTTATTTCTAGAACCAGAACCCAAGTTTCATCGAACCAAGACCGACCCAAAGTCGGGGTGAGGCCAACGGTTCGGGTTGGGTCCGCCCAAGTTGCATCCTTAGGAGGCCCGAAGAAGTGCAGCAGCCCTTGAGATCGACCCTGAGCAGTTCGCTCCACTAATTATGGTTTGCCGACTCGACCCATTCAGAATTAGATTGCTTGAATTGGACTATACTCGTAAGGAGCATATGGGTCTTTGGCCTAACAGTTGTGCACTCCTCCCATGATTTGGAAGGTCTTGAGATCAAAATTCTTAGCCAGTGATTTACCATTAGTTTATCCCATGTAATAGTTTAACAACCCTTCAGGTGCCGGCTACTATGACAGTGTTTTTGCACTTCTCACGCGTTTTTCATGATGTATCTGTGCCTTTTTATATATGTATCTTGAGTATTAGTATCCTTCAAAAAAAAAAGTAAGGACAATTTAGTCCAATGGTTACCTTTTAATGACTCGTAAGAAAATCGATCAAACTTAAGTTAGAATTAGCGGGATCGACTTTGAATCATACAGATTCAACTAAGTCGACTCATCATGATCAATCTTTTTATCTGGACTTGGTTGGACCAGAATGGCTCGTTTGTTGAGAATAGTCCCACGGGAGAAGATGAAAGTATTGCAACTCAATATATAAAGTTTTGGGTCTTTATATTCATTACCAATTGTTGTGAGTTAGATGCTTACAAACTTAATATTGACCAAGTCAACTCGGCAAAATAATTTGCAAACTAGGGTCTCATGGAACCTATTACAATACACTTACTCTTTTGTGAGAATGTTATACTCAACACGAATATCATCTTAAAAAAATAGGACCTTATATAATTTCTAATCTCATCAATTGATGTTTCGAATTCAAAAGTTGTCATTGTGGTGGTAGCATCGAATGGCTTGTACCAAGTCTTTCGCTTAATAGTTGTACATCACTTGAATAAACTTTTGGTAGTATAAGGTATTGGGATCAAAACTTTCTTAGTTGTGGTATTGTTATTAGTTTGTCACATGTAATCTGATAATAAATACAGGTATGCTGGTTGATAACATCTTCCCTATATTCGTTGGTGATAATGTTTTGACAATTTCCTTGCGTTTCTCACATTTGTATTACAGCATATCTACATTTTAATGTAACGGACTTGACTACAGGGACACCAGATTTTGACACCAAAGATTACATCTATTTACTTTATTGATTCGAAACCAATCATAATCGTTACTGAAAAACGTTAATTCCATTTTAACCCTTCATACCACTTTTAAAAAGCATATGTAATATTCTAGTGTCAAATTATGATATTATTGTGGCAAAACTCATAAAACTATGAGGAAGACCAACTATTCTTCTCTCAAACGAAAGTCATTTTAAATTGTGTGACTACCCAACCAACACCTGCTATACACCTGACCTACATTAGGAGAAAAGGTTGTAGTCAGTCATATTAATATTGATTTACTATCGTTGAGACCCACATTAAACATCAAATTAATTAATTGTGATATTTTTTTTTACAAATAACATTTCTTGTAAATAAAAAAATAAATAAAATTAAGTTATCCAGCACTTACATAGCGAAAGTTCTTAAAACTATTATAGACAATTCAAAATGCATTTTAAAACAAAATGAGGGGTATTTATTTTTAGTCATTTGCATCTAACATGGTTCATTTGAATGTGATGTACAAGTACAACTACCACTAATGTCTCTCTTTCAAAATTTCTACAGTTTTTTTTTTTAAATGAGAAAATGTGAAAACTAATATCAAGTATTAATCGTCAAATAAATACGAGTAATGGTTTAATACAAATAGAAAAATAAATACCAGAAATTGAGTATAGTTGTTGGCCAAATAAGAATCAGTGATGACAAACCATTAGGTCAAGGATCGTCTTCTAGGTTTTTTATTTTTTAATTTTTATACCTATTTTAACTCATTCTTTAATTTCCCGGATCGAGCCAGCCTTGAATCAGACGATTCAACAGAATCAGTATCCACAATCATAGTTTACCTACTTATTCCGACATCACCATATCTGGAAACGCGTTTTCTTTTTCTTGTGTTTTTTTTTTTTTCTTTTTCAAAAAAGAGGTGGATCCTCGTTCACCATTAACCATTACCATACATTGTCTTTAATTTTTATATGATTCGTGCAGGGCCTATAGAGATCATATTTGGGCTAATTTTGTTGTTATGATGCTTTGTTCACTAACTAGATCATCATCATCAAAAATATATCATTATACAACTTATAATTCCATAAAAACTTTGATTCAAATTCAACGGGTACTTAACGATTTATTTATCAATAGATTTTCAGTCAATATTTTATTGAGCTAGAACTTTTAGATGGAATTACTTTTTGTTAAGGTTGATCTATATTGTATGAGTAAATCAACACAAAAAAAAAAACATTTAGATCATCTCTATGTAAGCCTACAAGCCACTGTGGATTAATCAAATTCTAATTTTTAAATAACATTAGCTCTAGACTACTATTAATGAGCAGGGCTCAAATTTTTTTTTTTTAAGTAGGGAACTATTGCCCGGGATACATATTTAAGAAGGCGAAGATACACCATGAAAGGTATGTGAGAAGCGCAGTGACATCGCCAAATACGTCAAATCTACCAACGAAATCAACAAAACCACCACTAAAGGGCTATAGAAACCGCCACTAAAGGACTATCTTAACTACTACTAAATATTAAATGAGACAAATTAATAGCAAATACAAGCTAATAGTTTTGATCTCAAGACCTCTCAAGTCATAGGAGGGATGTAGAACTGTTGGGCTAAAGACTTATGTGCTAACACAACTCAAATTTGACTCAATCTAAGCTGTCTCCACCTATGTCAGAACATACTCACCAATGAAAAAGGCCCAAAATGCCCATAAACAGGAAATAAATCCCATCCTCATTCATAAAATGGGTATAATATCTCTAAGAGCATCTACAGTGGTTGAGTTTCTAAGCTAAATATGGATAAAACGTTGCGCATTGGATCCAATGTATTATTCATCTTATATTATACGACCGAATGCAAAGCTATATTTAGATTTTTCCATAGACAATATGCAAAAATTTAGGTATGCGGTATACAGGGTGGGAGTCCTACATTGGGAGGTCAAGGGGGTAAACGCTTGGCACCAGGTGGTGTCCAGGCTAGCTGCTCCATTATTATTATTATTACTTTTTTATTGTTTCAACTGATTGGGCGGTGCAGGGTGTGGGAGCCTGGCACCACAAGCAACCCGCCCCACACTTTTTAATATATATTTTTTTAACGACCAATGTATCTACTTTTTTATTTTATTTTTTTCAAAACCTTTTTCTCCACCGATGTACAACTAAATAATTTAATATAAATTTTTCACACCTAAAATACATTTTACATTATGACCGCTATAGATGGTCTAAGCATATCTATATAATAAAATAGAACGGTCTTTGCTGACTCGGACAAACATGAATTACTGACTGGGACTAGGGGTGGGACTTGGGTTGGGTCAACCCGACCAACCCGAACCCGACCCGGTATTTGGGCAAGCATGGGGCGAAGGTTGCTAGGCATTTGGGCAAGTATGGGCATTATTTTGCCAACCCGTAGTCAAATTTGGGCAAGCATGGGCATAGATAATTACCAACCCAAGCAACCCGCCCAACCCGAGAAACGTATATATATACTAAGATTTAAATTGATTTCTAACATGGAAATATGTGACCAGAAAAAGAAAACTCTAATTTTACCAAGTATTTTGAAAGATATAAATAGATAAATATATTAAGTTACTAATATAGGGTGAAGATATTAAGACCCAAAATAAAAACTTTCCTTTTGTCTCATTATATGTAAAGTAAAATTATAATATTACTTAATAAGTAAAATTCAAAATAGTATAAAGACAATTATGGATTTGGATTTCATTGTTACTATATTTTGTTTAAAATTTTCATTTATTATGTGAGTAGATTGTTAGTTTGTTTATCTTTTTAAACTATGAAGGATATTTTATTTATTTAAGTTTATTATTTATTTTTATTAATTTTTTGTATTAATAATTTCATTCAATCACCTAAATTTATTGAAATATGGGCAACCCGAAGAACTCAAGAAACCCGAAGAACCCGAGAAACCCCACTCGGGCCATGCGTGGGTAAGCCTCTTATAGGTTTTGTGGGTTCTATGGGCATTCTGGGTAAATGAGGTACAATGTGGGCATGACATGTCCAAAGCCTCTAACCCGCCCAACCCGCCCGAGTCCCACCCCGAACTGGGACAAATATCTAACTCTTCATTATTAAAAATTGAAAATGTTAAAACTTTTTATGCACAAATCTATTTTTAACAAAATTTATATATTTTGAAAAGAGTTCGAGAAGATCTTTAAAATGAGACTAGACATCAATAGTAAAAAAATTACTGACTAGGACAAATATCATACTCTTAATTATTAGAAAGTAAAAATGTTATAACTTTTTATGTACAAATCGGTTCTTAACAAAATTTATATTTTTGAAAAGAGCTCGATAGGATCTTTAAAATGAGACCAGATATCAATACTAAAAAAAAAAGTATTTTTAGAACATATTAAGTTTAAACGAGGTGCAGACGACATATGATCGGCATGCCAAAAGGCATGTCGGCATGTGCCGCATGCACAAACTTGCGACTAACTTGCTGGAGCATATTTTAAGCGACGAAAACGTTTGACAAATTATGATGCACCTTATTCTTATACTTTACTTACATTTGTTGTGGGCCCACACTACCGTGATGTGAGAGTTGATTATTTTGTTAGTTCAATCTTTAATTATGTAAAATAGATTGCAAACCATACAAACGAACTAAGAACAAGTCGAGTATAAAAGATACGTGCAAATTGCAACATTGAATACCTGTGGGAGTGAAATATTTGTGGAAGTTGGACCAAACCAAAAATTTAAAAAACGCGGAATCGTATCTCTTTGCTTTGGGCCCTACACGAAAGTGATCCAAGGGTTGTACAGTCTTTTTATTATTTAGATAGCATTTCGTGGAAGACGCGTGGTAGAGTAACTACAAGAGTTGGTCGTGCAGTCTGTGCCCACCAAAATTCGAAAAAACAGAAACTACGAGGAAGGAAAGATATAGAAGAACAAGCATCGAAAACGCCGATCGCCTAATTTTGGGAAATTGATTTTGGTCGACCCAACCAACCCAATCCACCACACCACCACCGAGCACCACCACCTAGCACCACCACCTAGCACTGACCACTCCCCACTCCCCACTACGACTCTCCTCACATGGCCTTATCAGGATTAGGATTACTATTGTTGAAGAATAATAATAATAATAGTAGGAGTTGTACGATTGTTCTTTCGCTCTGCTTTCTTCCTTTAATACCATTTGAAGCAATTTTAGCGCTCAATTACTACTTGAGTGCCAGTACATACTACTACTTGACCCACGATAAAATCGTTTCCAGGCTCACTGCAAATCCCACTTAATTCGGTCGCTTATTAATTTAGTTACTTAATTCAACCATCATCAAGATTCAAAAAATCGGTTTCCATTTGCTGTTTCTGTTGCAGAGTAGAGAGAGAAAAAGCCTGTTTAGAGAGAGAAAGAGAGAGAGATATGGGAGGATGTATGTCGGACACGAAAGGAGGTCAACAGGGTGTAGGGGGGAACCAACCGAGGCACTTCACCATGATGAGCCAAGGTGGTGGTGCTGCTGCTGATACAGGAACAGGAGGACATAACGATGCTGTTGATTTGTTCTTTCGATCTCGTGGCCTCGATTCCCTGTTCACCCAACTCGAGGTATTTTTGTTATCCACTCAGAAACAAACCCTAACCAAACAAAACAAAAAAAAAACTCCTACCAAGAAATAATTCTTCCCTTTTCTTCTTTTTCTTGTGTTATCTGTAATTATTTAGTTCTTATGTTCTATGTAATTGTTTAATGTAAGTAACCCTTCCCACTTGACCCAAAAAAAAAAAAAAAAAAAACCCTTCCCACTTGCCCATGTATGTTTTTACTTCTTTTTTTTAATCTGTATACGCGTTTACTTTTCGGCATCTTATGCCAGTCTTCGTGGTTCTGATTGTTAAACTGTGGATTGTAATTTCTTTTTTACCGATCAAAAGAAAAACTGTGAATTTTGATTTCTGTTGAGATGTTCTTTTGGGGAAAGAGAAAAAATTAGAAAATACTCACCCGCCCAAATTTGCCCTCCTTACTTTCCCCGCCTAATGGAACCGAATCGAGTCTAAAATGTGCTACTCCAAGATGCTCTCAATAATGACCCAGTGGATGAACCAGATTGACCCATTTGGGTGCATCCAGTCCAGTTTTAGGATGCTGCATTATCTACCATTAAGCTTCATTTGTATTACAGAAAAGTCTGGTTCCTGGAAAATTTGTATTCCACATTCAAATTTTTTCTCAAAACAAATTTTTCCAATTTTTTTTTTTGTTTGGTTTTAGGGTAGAAATGTAGAATGCTTTTACAATTAGAAGTTGTAAAATTGTTATTTCCATTGTAAATTCAAGTCTTCTATAAAGATGATGTATTATTTCTATTGTTGTTCTTTAAATTCATCTTATCTTTTATCAGAATTAATTGGTCTGACTGAAGGTTGGAGTATAGCCCGGTTAACTATAAGCCCATACTAAGATTGGCTCAGGCCCACCTAGTCCATCCCTTGTTATTAGAATTTAGGAATTTTAACAGATTTTTTCCAGTCCGGTTATTGAACTACCAGGAACAAGAATATATTAAATAGTCGGTTCTTGGGTGTTTCTGTTGCAATTCTTCTTATTCCTTTTTATGAAAAAATATTAGCAGTCAAAGAAAAGTCAAAGGAAACTGTCGAGCCGGTTCTCGTGTAAATGGGTACTCATTGACACCCCTATATTGAATTTAATTATTTTCAAATTATTAATGAAATTAGTTTTAAACATTGTTTTGATTATTGATTTTTATTTTTATTTTTATTTATTAATTTTCAAATTCGCTCTGAATTTATTTTTGATTTTTTAGTTGATTTTTTTCTTCAAAATTTATATTATTTACTTTTTCATTCCTTTGAAGATTGGGATTAAAATCTGTCCTGGCTTGCCAACCTATCATAGGCCTGGGTCTGTATGTATCTCAATAAACTATAGTCCAGTACTTGATCTAGCAAATAGCAATGATATGTTACCACAGTGTAAACACTTTGAGACCTTGATACTATGTTCTCTTACTAACTTGAGTCACATATTATGCTTCAAAACAAATAGAATTGCAACAACAATACATTATTCAATATTGTGGAACCATAGGGAGGAATTCTTAAGAACTTGTATGGAGGTATTTTGTACGTAGGACAACTAAAGCTGCCAGATTTATCATTATCATTGTCATCATTATAACATAGTGATTTATCTACTTGCATGTGTTCAGTTATCAATTTCTGCTTCAAAGTTACGTGATCTGGACATCCTATCGAAGGTATGCTTTTCCATCCACAAAGATTTCAATAACTTCTAATAACATCAAATATATATGTTTTTCTATTAGTATTTGTTAATCTTCACATGTTTCATTGGATTACAATTAATATTAACATGTTGAGTTTCGATTATCATTGCATCAATATGCTTTTGTTGTAGAGTGATCCTATGGCCGTAGTGTATGCAAAAAAACGAGATGGAACACTTGAAGAAATTGGCCGTACAGAAGTAATTTTGAATACATTGAATCCTGTTTGGATTCAGAAAGTTTCAATTGCTTATCAGTTTGAGACTGTTCAGTCATTGGTGTAAGATCACCTATCCTTATCATGCTCATCTGATCCAGTTGTATTCTCCTTGTAAGCTAGAATTTCATTTCATTCTTTCTCTACCTTAGCTGTGTATCTTGTGTTTCAGGTTCCGTGTGTATGATGTTGACACTAAATTTCATAATATACCGGTGAAGGTATTTAATAGTTTGAGTTTCTGCTTTTCCTTGTATAATTTTATTTTGAGATTTCATAAATTAAGCTTTTTCTTAACTGAGATTATTTACTTACGAAGATCTGCTTGAGACCTCAAAGCAACGGTGTTCGATATTTTGAATATATGATAGCAAAGATTAAAACATGGGTTATCGCAACTGTTCAAGTTCTTAGGTTTTGGAAAGTCTCCCTCTAGAAGACGGAAATCATTAACTTAACTAATTTGTTAAAATTGTGATATACTTGAACAATTGAATCTTTTACTGTTTGATGTCTAAGCTTTTATTTTTTCCTCTTTATCAAAAAAAAATGTCTAAGCTTTTTTCGGTCTGAAATTATTTATATGACTCAACTTCTTTTAGTATTATCATAATCTAGTGACTTCCGCTTTAGTCATTTTTACAAGTGATTCATTCTAATGATTAGCGATTTCGTTGACATCCTTAAATTGCCATCACCGTGACATTTTTGGGTTACAATGACCTGTGAGGCCCACATGAAGATGCACCAAAGGCTTATTTTTTATAAGGATGATCTAGATGGTGAGAAGAACATCCTGTCCAAAAATCAACTCATTCTAAAACTTGCAATCCTGTCATCCAATTTCTTAAATCAACGGTGATTGAATCATTGCATCAATGGATGACGGGGTTTCAAGTTTTAGAATTAGCTGATTATTGGTGAGAATGATCTACATAGTGAAGAGAACATCCTCACAAAAAACCAGCCTATGGTTCATCTCCATGTGGGTCCCACAGGCCATGGTGACGGTGATGGCAATATAACGATGTCACCAGAACCGCTCTCTTGACTGAAACATATACTGAAAGTAGTTAAGGATTATCTTTACCTAGATTGGTTTTTTATTGGTGTTTTTCTTGGCGAAATGGAGTAATAAATATTTAAAATTATGCTTGGTGATTTTGGAATAGTGGAATGCTTAAGTAGTGGTGCACAGAAATTGGGTCGTAAAAGTTTAAAAGGATTCTATCAGATAGATCACAAATATTATAGAGGCTAAATTTAAGCTCATTAATCCTGGTTCTTGCAGATGCTGAAGTTGAAGGAGCAAGAGTTCCTTGGAGAGGCTAGTTGCGTTCTGTCAGAGGTAAGTGGCTTTGCTTCTCACCGGTTTAACTGGGGAAATCACAATTGATCCTCCTCATAATTCATGCTGTGGAACTCTTTCTTTTCCATAACGACTTTTTCTTACTAGGTTCTAAACTCTTGTAGATTCTTCTGATATCTGAACAAATACATGTATAGACACATTTATGCATGTATTTACGTGAATGCCTAGTTATGTATGCAGTGATGCACTAAGTCTTCTAAACAGATATAGTACATTGTACTCTTGCCTGTACGGCTGTACCTTTTTAACATGGTGTTAATCTTTATAACCATGCATGTGAATTACTTTGGTTTTCCATTGAATCATTCTATTTGAATTGTTGGCTTGCTTACAGTATTGTATCTTTATTTCTTCTTGGCAGATTGTGACCAAGCATAATAAGAGCTTGACACTAAATCTTCAAGGAAAAAATGTGCATGGTGGCATGAAAAACATTGGTAACCTGACCGTCCATGCAGAGGAATCAGTTGATTCAAGGCAAGCTGTTGAGTTGACATTCCACTGTTCCCACTTGGAAAACAAGGATCTCTTTTCTAAAAGTGTACGCATACTTAAATGATCATTGTTTGTTAGATTCTTTGATTATGCAAGAACATAAAACTTTTTTTTTTTTTTTTCAGGACCCTTTTTTAAGGATATCTAAAATTGTTGAGAGTGGGGAATCTGTCCCAATTTGTAAAACAGAAGTGGTTAACAACAATTTAAATCCAACCTGGAAGCCTGTATGCTTGACTATGCAACAATTTGGAAGCAAGGCAAGCTTTTAGCTTTTTTATTTTGCAATCTTTGAACTACTGATTACAGCTAGATAGAAAAGAGAGCACATTGCACTCACAATATGATGTTAATCTCGTTATCACATATCTCTACCTACTAATGTTGATAACTCTCATTCTATCTAGATAATGATGCTCTCAGGTTCCAACCCCCGAATCCCACTAGGCACAGAGTTTGGACTTTGTTGGCCTGTGAAGTAGACGATGAAATATTTTCCTGTTCACAGTCTCATGGTTTAGACTCTACTGGTGGGCAAGTTCATGTTGACGGAATCTGCAAACTATCATAGCTTATGAGCTTCCAAGTCTTGCTTCTTTCCCTTTTACTTCGCTTCTTGACAATATTCAATTTGATGCAGGCTAACCCTTTAGTTATAGAGTGTTTTGATTTCAATAGCAGTGGCAACCATGGACTTATAGGGTAATCATTAAAAGTTTGGGTCATCTCTTTTCTGCATGTCTTCTGTTCATTGTGGGCATATCAAAGGCTAACTTTTGACTTTGCACTAATTTATCCCATCAGAAAACTTCAGACATCAGTGGCAGGGTTGGAAAAACTTCACAACGAAAAAAATGGAGCAAATTTTCATTTACCATCTTCTCACCGGGAGGCTCATGTTAAGGTACTTATCTCAATGTTTTATTGAGGATTTCACCACTTGCTGGATTAGGATGCTGTTTTTGACTCAAGTCTGTTCAATTATTTTTCAAAGGTGCTGAAGTCTCAACTGTATGTGGAAAGGTTTCTTGAGAAGTCACAGTATACTTTTTTGGACTACATTTCTAGTGGATTTGAGCTTAACTTTATGGTTGCTGTTGATTTCACAGGTATTGACATTCGGAATTCTTGAAACTTCTCTTCCTTTAATCCTTTTGGTGTGGTTATACTTGTATAGCTAATGGTTTGCAGTTTCTCTCTTTGTCCAGCTTCAAATGGCAACCCTCGTTTCTCTGATTCCTTGCACTATATCGATCCTTCAGGTCGATTCAACGCTTACCAGCAGGTGACATCTTATGTCTTATATCCTCTGCATTTAGCTGAAGTGATCTGCAGTCCGAGTCTTATAGACCTCTAGGCAAATAAATGTCAAAAGTGTAAACATAGGGTTATGGGAAATTTCTTTGTGGAAATGACTTGATAATCAAATGTTTTGTTTATAAAATTTATAAATGCAGTTTTTTTTTTTTTTTTTTAAATAAAATTCTTTTGACCCTTGTGGATTTGATAGTCATAGTTCTGAACTCTTACCTGTCTTTTTCACAGGCTATATTTGAGGTTGGAGAGGTCATACAGTTCTATGATTACGATAAACGTTTTCCTGCATGGGGTTTTGGAGGAAAACTGACCACTGGTGGGGTATCACATTGTTTTAATTTGAATGGAAATGCCAACATGTCTGAGGTATGAAATTTTTATATCACTTACAGTATTCTTCTGTTTTGATATAAGGCACCATACCCTATTTTTACTTCTATATTTGTGCTTATCGCTTCAATTTCCTAGGAGTTTTTCTGAAGCTACATTACTTATTCTCCTCGATTCTCTTAGTCGTCAATCCTCTTCTTGAATAACCAATACACTTGAAATTTCTAATGACAGGATGAAGTGAACAGCTAAGACATTTGGTAAAATCTGGACTAGTTTTCGTGATGGTTTGTTTCCCTTTAATTTGCAGGTTGAAGGAGTGAATGGTATCCTGGCTGCCTATTCAAGTTGTCTGCATAATGTTGCCCTTGCAGGGCCCACCTTATTCGGCCCAGTGGTCAATGCAGCTGCGCATATTGCTAGCCAGTCCCTCTCGCATAACCAGAACAAGTACTTTGTCTTGCTAATAATTACGGTAAGGAGAATTCGTTGCATCGATTTCTATTGGCCCATAATTCTTTCTCAAGGTAATGAAATAATCAAAACTTATTCTTATAGGATGGAGTACTCACGGATCTTCAAGAAACTAAAGATGCTTTGGTGAGAGCATCTGATCTACCCTTGTCGATTCTTATAGTTGGAGTTGGAGGGGCAGATTTTAAAGAAATGGAGGTAGGTAGTAATTCCTTATGGTTCCTTGTTGCAATATTCTATTTACTGATGGTGATCTTGGATCGTTTGATGGTTTTTTTTTTTTGTGTGTGGAATTAATGGTCTACTTGAATGGTTGTGCAGATCCTAGATGCTGATAGTGGAAAGCGGTTAGAGAGTTACACAGGACGGGTAGCTACACGTGACATTGTACAGTTTGTTCCAATGCGTGAAGTGCATGGTGAGTATTATTAGACACCTCCTATGCGTGAAATTTTCTGTTCCTCCCGATTTATCTGGTCCCAGTTCATGCACGGGAGTAGGCTCTAAGATTTAAAATCTCTGTTTGATTGAATCTTTTAGTTGAAAAATCGAGACTTTCCTACCGAAACATTTCAATACATTCTGAATCAATACATTAACAGTACCCAACCATACCAATAAAAACTTGAGACGGTTTCATTCTGGCAACTACAAAACTGAAATTGACACATTTTGAAATTCTGAACCATGATGGGTTTGGTTGCCTTTATTATGTTGTATCGGATCAACGGCTAAAGTTTTATATGCCTGTTTACTTTTACTCGCATTGCAATCCCTTGCATCGGCTAGTTGGATGACGATGTTCCCTGTGTAGCTGACTCATCTTCTTATATAACAGGTGGACAGATCTCCATTGTTCAATCACTCTTGGAAGAGCTTCCTTCACAATTTTTGATGTACATGAGGAGCAGGGACATCAAACCTCGTTCCGTCAATGAAGCTCAAACTTCTGTAGGAGGAGACGCATCTACAAGCTCCAAAATTAATTGAACTGGTTCTATATGTGAATAGCATACTCAATGGACTCCGATGACCTGATCTAGACTATGGGCTTATGGACTGATAGTCTTACACTCTTTACCTTTTTAGCAGTGACAACATTCTTGTACATATGGCTTATTTTTTCATTTTCCAATTAAGCTGTTTTTCAGGATTGTATCCAAATACTCGTTTCTGAAAACATCTTCACTAAACGTCTGTTTTTCAGTCCAAAAACTCATTTAACGTGTGTCACGTGTCGTCTTTTAGGTTTTTTATTTAGTTGTTTTCTCCCTCGTTTTCAAAAATAATGAATAGTAGATCTGGATCAAAAAATTAGGAATGGCAAAAATCCCACGGATTAGGGTCCCCGCGGGGATCCGCCCCTAATGGGGCGGGGATGGGGAGAAAATTCCATCCCCGCCCGGGGATGCGGCGGATTTATATATTTATTTATATACTTAGTTTTATCATATAAATATATATATATGTATGTTAATTATTTTTACATTATTTATTGTATTTTATTAATTTTAACCTTTAAAAATATTATTTTAAATATAAATTTTGTTGAAATTTTTTGCTAGGGATGTGATTTGAGGTGGAAATCGGGACCCGCGGGGAACCCGACCCCTATAGGGGATTCGCAATCCCCGCCCCGAACCGAACCGAATAGTAATGGGGACGGGGATGGGGGAGGCAAATCCGACCCCGCCCCGCCCCGCCCCGTTGCCATCCCTACAAAAAATGTATAAGAAACCAAATTGGGTTGGTATAAGGGTTCTGGTCTATTGAGGAACTCTTACCCTAAAAGATGGCACAAGTTTTAAGACGTTCTATCAGATTTCAAATAATTGCACTGAGATTTCACTCGTCACTGTAACTACAACTCATCTCATCTCATTAACCAATCCAATCCAGTCAGACAGTTTTTAAATCAATCGGCAAAGCTGGTCCAACGATTCAACATTGAGGATCTTTCTTGTTCCATCAAGAAGGATTCCAGGGGCATTCACACGGACACGGACACGTCTGTAAAACGAACGTGTCCGTGTCGTGTCCTCGCGTTCATTGCTGAATATTCGGAGGATTCAATTTTGATTCTAAAAGAGGTCAAACAGAGTGGACCAGTCAATTAACAGCTAAATAGGACGACCGGACCTTGTCTGAAGAAACGACCACTTTGTTGAAGAAACGTAACAGATTACCTTCCGGACGTGAGCATTTTTATTTTCCCTCGTAAGTTGTAACTGAAATACCTGTGGCTGCAATACGCCAAATGCGCACTGTAACATCACCACCTTTACTCTGTTAATTTGTTATCTAGATTCTAGAGAGAAAGAGGTTCATCAACCGAGAATTTTTTCCAGGACGAACTTCTGAGAGATGGAAAAAAGCTCGGCCTCACCTTCAGACAAAACCCTAATTTCAGGTATTTATTTCTCCTTGTCGTTCACTTAATTCAATATTGAAAACAGCTTAGGGTTTTTCTAAGCTGTTTTTTCCCCTTCTTTTTTGTGCTCAAAATCTCCTGGATGGATTCATTGTCAATTATGTGAGAAGTTTCGTGCATTTCTTTTTATGATCGAAGTGTTGTTGATTAGTCAAATTTGTTTTCTTTTTTTTATTCCTAATTTTGATTGAATTCAGGGTTTTTGAAGGTGGAAGAGAAGCAGCAATCTGGGGTATCGCTGTCTTATGCTGCGTATCACTTTGGTTCAAGTGGAATGGCTGTTACCACCGCAACTGGCGTTACTCATCCTTTAGGTTCTTTTTTTTTTTTTTTTGCTTTCCTACATTTCTAATTTGATTCGTATTTTAGATTCTGTTTTCCTGCTCCAATACATTGTTGGATAGAAGAAGAAATCAGTACTACACAGTTTTTTCTTCTAGATTGAAATCCTATGCTAGGTGATACAACCGGGGAAGTCATAAAAAAAAAAAAGTTAGGATCATGCATCATTTGTGTCAGTTCCACGACTAGTTTGTCGTGTTTGTAGTTAGTTTTAAATGTACAACCTTATATTTTTCAAGCCAATATGAGTGATATTTTTGCCTCTAGTAATGCTTCTACTTCTACCAAAACTTTTAGGCACAGTGAATCTTGAATTCTTGATAGCATCATCTAGTGCCTTATGTGTGGAGGCATTGGTACCAATGCCGGTAGGGAGATTTAACATAACTTAGGGTGTTTGTGGTGCAATGAAAATTTGAGAGTTCCTTGAATTGGTTCGTCGATACTAGACAGATGAGGATGCATCTTTCCACAGAATATCCAAACAGACGCATTTTGCGGACAAGGCTTTCCTTGTCGCATATTTCCTTCGCGGACCAAACACTGCACTATTTTAACCTTTGTAACATGCTCAAAGAGGACTGCATTTGCCTGCAGCTATCCATGATCCATTACTTCAGAAGGCGTTGGGTATCCTGGTGATGTTAACTGGAATTTCCTGAAACAAAGTCAAATTCTATCTTCCCATGTGTCTCATTCCTCTTCCTTTGTGAATTTCATATAGTTATTCCCCCTTTCCTTGTAATCTATGGTTTCAGTAAGTATTTATTTTGTTTAATTTTGAACTGCAGATGTTCTCAAAGTTAGACTACAAATGCAGCTTGTTGGCCAGAGAGCACCCTTAACTGGATTGGTATTACCTGAAGATTTTAGCTATTTCATCATTATGATATGGTTCATTTTGCTTTATAGCAGTGTTACTTTATGATCTTTGGAAATTTTCAGGGAAAGCTTTTTTCTCAAATAATGAAAATTGAAGGGCCTGGGGCATTGTATCTTGGATTGACACCTGCACTGACGAGGTCAGTTCTATATGGAGGTCTCCGACTGAGCTTGTATGAACCATCTAAGTATGTTTGTGAATGGGCTTCAGGAACCTCCAATATCTTGGTGAAAATTGCATCTGGAGCGTTTTCTGGTGCCATTGCAACTGCACTGACCAATCCAGCTGAAGTTCTAAAGGTAATGCATGCTCCTTACAACTCCTCCTTAGCGACTATATTTCTCCTTTTTACCGATAAAAATGAAAATGTTATGGTCCTATGGATGCTTCTATATAAAGCTACTGTGAAGGTTCCTAACTGGCTTTATCTTACAATATAATTTTCCATCATTAGGTGCGGTTACAGATGAATCCTAATTTGGGAAGAGAGGGAGCAATTAGAGAAATGCAAAAAATTGCTTCAGAAGAGGGAATAAGAGCTCTTTGGAAGGGGGTTGGCCCTGCTATGGCCAGAGCTGCTGCTCTTACTGCATCACAGCTGGCTACTTATGATGAAGCCAAGCAGGTCAAATTCTAATCATGTTATTTTCAATTTGGATCATTTGAATTGTAGTACCACTTTCAATGTAGGATTTCTTATCTTATGCACCTATCTTTGAATAGGCTCTAATTCGGTGGACACCTCTTGAGGAAGGATTTCATCTACATCTCATGTATAGTACAGCTCCCTCTGTTAACAACTAATCCAGAATTGATTAAAAACTAAGATTTTTACATGTTTATTTTGTTGTCAATGAGTGTGCCAAATCATTAGTTTCAGTTTCTCTTCCAGAAGAACTAATTATAATTTATGCCTAGTGAAGCTCGAGTACCATAGCAGGAACCGTAAGCACTCTTGTAACTGCACCAGTGGACATGATTAAAACCCGTCTCATGTTGCAACGAGCATCTAACACCACTGGGAGCTACAAAAATGGATTTCATTGTGCATACCAGGTATGGAACTTCTATATCATATTTATCTGACACAAATAGTTTGACGAGAAAGCGCCATCAATTCTTTGATTTTTGCAATTTCATGGCAAAGAACATTTTATTGTAAATTTTTTTCTAATTTAACACTTCAAAATAATGCCACAAGATAAATTTCAAAACATATTGGACTTTGGCCACTTTATTTTATATTTTCTGATTTGAGGTTTCAGGTTGTGAGCACAGAAGGCCCTCGAGCACTTTATAAAGGGTGAGATTCTACATATCTACTTCAATGTGATATGTAAAGCCTTCAGCTCATAGATATTTTTTTTTATATGCTTTAGAATTTCCTTTTTCTCCTTGGCAATGTGCAAGTGGTTGATGTTTTAAAATTTTCCAGGGGATTTGCAATGTTTGCGAGATTAGGCCCGCAAACCACAATCACCTTTATTGTCTGTGAGAAGTTGAGGGAACTTGCTGGATTAAAGGCTATTTGATTCCGAAGGCTCTATCCATTCTAAATTACATGCTTATTTACCTTCTTCAGAAAGGTGCAATTACACGCATTTTGAAGTACTACACTCCTACTGAGAAATTTCGGTTTCTTTTGGATACTGAGCAGCTTCACATTTTGCTGAAAAATTTCCCATATAGAGAACAGATATGGGGATTATTTATATTTCCATTTTTTTATGGAATTAAGGTTTCATTTAAGGGGATTGAACGTTGGATTCTATCCTTAGGACGCTGTTTAAGAGTTCTGATGAAATTAATGAAGTGGGTACACTTGCTACTTGAATTGTTGTAACATTAAGTTGTATGCGATGAGGGGGAGAATTTTGGTCTCTGTCATCGTTCGTGTTCTCGTATACTATTCACAGTTGGATTACATAATTGAAAGATTATTAATAATAATCATATTCATTTTTCAGTAAATGTTGGAATCTCCTCTGAGCTGTTTTATGTTTTCTGGTTACATTGTTTGGTTCACCCATGGGAGGGAGGGTTTACTCTTGGATGGGGTTGGAAATGTTTGGTTGGAGTTGCAACTTGAAATTCAAAGAGCTTTGAGTTTTACTCTTTGGATTCAAGGGTTTAGGTACAACTAACTCCCACTTGATATTTTGTAACAACAGCTTCTTTAACAAGATTTAACTCTCCTAAATGATTATGAATTGTTGCAGATCTCTTTTTGTCCTTTTTATTGGTTTTAATTGCTATGACTTGAAATTTTTTCTTCACATAACTAATAAACTTTCATGTTCTTAGTTCTATCTACAACAGTTTTGGTTTTGGATGAAATTTTACTTGAAAACATGAGGAAATCTGTTTTCTTTTATCTATGTATGAAAGGACAAGTTTCCAGATTTAGTGGGTCAGTGGGCAAGTTTTTGTAAGAGGGATTCACCCAAAAGGTTTGATTATCTGTGGTACAGTATGGCTTCTGATTCTGAAGAATTTCATGTTGAACTTAATGTCGAGGAGATTCGGCATAGAGATTATGTTGATATCATGGACAGCCTACTTCCCTTACCTCAGAGTGACCTCCCAGATCTTGCAGCTGCGACTCCAGCTTCTACAGATGCTACCGGGGCTGCTATCTCTCCAGCTTCTACCACCAATTTCACCAGCATCGTCGGGCTTTTGGTACTACTATGTCGAGAAGTAGTCCTACTGCTGGTCAAGCTATTGACGCGGATTTGAAATCTTTTTAAGGCCCTTATGTCAGGCTTTTGGATGCTATTCAAAATGATACCGACGGTTTGGATTATGCAATTAAGGCACCAGGACATCTAGCAGGCGATGTAGCCTCAAGCTTTTATAAGGTTTTAAAAAAATGCATTTAATTTGCTGAAATTAAACTCTTTATAATATAATATAACACGAAGCCCCCCCCCACCACCCAACACACTCGAGTTGGCTGTCCATCCTCCCCACATATGGGTTGGATGTCCAAAAGTGCTACGCACGTTACCACCTAAGCGCGCTTTGTGTGTACCTCCACATGCGCTCGCGTGTGAGGAGAAAATTTTTGTGGTGCGTTATTATCCGTTGAGGAGATCATCTGCATAAAAAATCAGCCATTGGATCATATTTGAGTGAGTCCTAGAACTGATGTAAGTGGAGTGTAAACTAAATGTAAATAAAATAGATATTATGTAGGTCCGCTGTTGACGATGTATAACCTGATGTGATCTAGAAGTTGAGGAGATCATCTTCACAAAAAATTATCCCTTGGATCGTATTTAAGTGAGCCTTAGAACTGGTGTAAGTGGAGTGTAAACCAAAATATAAATAAATAAAATGTACTAGGACACAATAGGTATTTGTAAGAATTTAAAAAAAAATGTGAGGACGTTACTACAGCTCAAAACTATAACAATGGCCCACCCTTGTGGCGGCTCCCCTCCCCCTCCATTTCTCTTTCTTTCTCTCTCTTAGTTTTCTTATTTTCAAACGGCTTGAAATGGCTGACCGGGGATGCACTGTAGCAAAGTGCAGCCCCTTATAAATAGTAATATATATATATATCAATTCTTTCTGTGCTTAATTACCACTATTTTGTTTTGTCCAATCCAGCTTCAACTTGGTGTCTCTTAGTTGTTGAATCGTTATCTTTCTAGAGTAAATGACAAAATGGAAACTAAGTTTGTGAAAAAGATGGCAAAGCTTCGAGCCCAGATAGATAAGGAAAATATGCTTTTAGAGAAGGTTCGAAAAGATCTTGAAAAAGTAAAACCAACGAAAAATGGATCGTTACGCAGGTCGAAGAATTTGTCACCAAATCAAATGAACAACATCAGAAGGATATCAAGACCATCAAACAAAAAGTGGAGATCTCGAGATTATCGACTAATGTTTTTCAAACATATAAATTTTATTGAAATATTTTTATCGTTACAAAAACAATATGCAAAAATATTTTTACAAATAATTTGGATAAATTTTGTTTAAGCTATTGTTGCCTGAAGGAGTATGTTGAGAAAAAGAAAGAAATGGTTTCTTCTCCTCCCCCAACAAACGCAAAGAAGAAAAGGAGGCCAAGAAAGGAAAATATAATTTGGCAAAGCACAACAGATGATGTGTAGTAAACTAGATCGATCGTGGTCGTTGCTTCAATTTTCAAAGAAGCTTTTTTTGTTCACTAATACATTAGAATCTTCAATATATTCTTAATTAGTAAGTCAGGATAAATGTTGGAATCTCATCTGATCGAGCTGTTTTATGTTTGATTCTGATTACATATTGTTTGGCTCACCCATGGGAGGGTTGACTCATGGATGGGGTTGGAATGCTTGGTTGCATCGAGTTGAAATAACTTGAAATTCAAAGAGCTTTGAGTTAGGTATATATATGTATGTGAATCCATGTTATATATAATATATGAGGGAGGTTATTGCACCCCCTCTTAGAACACCCCTGTAATGACCCAAAATAATTTAGTTGACCAGTCAATGTTATTCTGAGTCAATTAGAGTCTAATCCAACGATTTGACCGCGAAACCAATTAATTATTAAAATAATTAAGCTTAGTGTTTAAATAATTAAACTTTAAATTAAATAAATGAGTTTTCGATTGGAGGGTAATTTAAAGAATCGAACCGTACAAATGGATAGATCTCGAAAAGTTATCAAATTTCGACTACTCACTCGCAAAAATCGGACACCGAATGATCCCAAATCAAGGCCCCGAACACGATTTGGATTAGCACCGAAGATACCCGCGATTTTGACTTTGATTTTGACCAATCTTTTTAGATATATACAATATATACGTGTATATATTGATTTAAAAAGTTTTCTTGTAAACTTATCCTTTATAAACAGATTTTTATATGTGTGTATACACATAATTTATGTGTATGTTTATATACCNAATGAGCGTTAGTTTTACAGGAGATAGCATATTTGGCCAATCGATGGGCAGTACCATTAAATTGTCTGGAGACATGCTGAATGGTGATAGAGGAGAATGACTTCATAATCAGACGACAATCAAGAATGATGCTTCGTATCCGCCAAGGGAATTTAAGGTGGTCATCCATCAAATATGATACGAGAAGTTGGGAGTCACCTTCAATAATAGCAACAGAAAGATTTAGAGCTTTGGCAAGTTCTAGGCCTTTGAGAAAGGCTCTAGCTTCCGATTCAATTGCACCGTCATTGCATGACCAATTCCCATCAAAAAAGCAACTTCCAGCAATGAATTCTCCAGCAGAGTTTCTAGCCACGATACCTACAGCCATAGCAGAATCAGATGTTGCACCGTCCACGTTAATTTTTACTATACCCACCAATGGGGGACACCAAGATGAAGTAGCTGGTTGTGAAGTGGAAGATGATGTGACCGTGTTGGGGCCAACATGGTTGATTGAACTGTGCTCCAAGTAGATTGATGTAGCAGATTTGACTACTTCATGAATAAGGACCTCACAATGATAAAAAAATGATCCGATTCCTAGCCTTCCAAATACACCAAACCAAAGCACAACCAATTTTGAAAATTTCTTGATTTTCATTTGAGGAATGCCAGAAGTTGAATAGACCAGAAGCCGAAATTTCAAAACGAGGTTAATATTATAACTGTAAATAAAATTTATATCACTCTAAAACTACTAATTCTATAAGAAGTTAGGTGATTTTATAAGTCATCTATTATTTCAATAAGATTTTTGAGAATAATATATATGATTTTTTATAAAAATAATGGCGTATAGAAGATACTTACCAAAAATTAAGTTTTTGATCATCCCCTAAATGATGTCTATTTAATGATGTCTATTTAATGATGTCCACCAAACCTAATCCTTTTTTTAATACATTTTTAAAGGTCCTTATCAAGGTTTTAATGATCTTTTGAAAAGAAATAGCTACTCCGAAATTATCTTTAGTATCACTAAATATGTCGTTCATGATTATCATTTTCATGTATCAATCTGCTTTAACATCAAAACAAATGCTTGTACATGCTATGCAATAATACAATATTTATTTTTTGAGATATGACCTAAAATTTTGATTTCTCTATCTGTAATTGGTTATCGGTAAGTTTGGATATGACCTAAAATTCATATATCTTTCAAAATAATAACAAAATTACAAAGAGATGATAGATTTTTTTTAAATAAAATAAAAATACTAAACGATAAAAATTTCGAAACAATATATGCTAAGTATAATATGTGATTATTTGGATAAGGGTCAGAAAATAAAATAAAAAATAAAAAGTCTTTAAGATCTTGGAAAAGTAGGGAAGTAGGGCTATTTTTGTCAAAAGTTTAAAGATAATACACGTATGAAAACTTATCAAAAAAATAAAGTTATAATCATCAAAGCCTTTTCTTTATTAGGCAAGTTGGAATTATTAGTGTTAGTTAATCCTCGTTAGTGGGTGATGAAGTTCGATCCCAAAAAAAAAAATTTAGTGGGTGTGATAGAGCAGAAGAGTCTGAAGTCTGAAGACTGACTTTTAATTTCTGGCGTCGGTGAGGTCCTGGGTCGTACCCCGTGTTACCGTGTACAGATTTACTTTGCGTGTTAGTGCAACGTACAGTAATAAGACTTGGCGGGACAGTCTGGCGCTCTTGTATTTAAACCTCAATTTCCATATTTAATTACAAAAATGCCTCAACGTATCGTAAATTACGGTCCTGCCCTTGTCTTAGGAACCGCTGAATCATTGGCTGGTTTCATTCTGCTCTGCATGTCTGCTGCCGCAAGTTTTGTACAGTTTGGCGCTCTTGTGGGACCCATGTTTTGTTTAAATAAAGGAACTGATATTTCGACCCACTTTTTTTTTACTAATTCAGTACATCTTATCGTACGGTCTTGCATATCGGACAATATAAAGTGGTTTATTGGTTGTTAGACTAACAATGCATCACATTAAAATAGTATCAATGGCTCTTATGAAGTTCCACATGATATGCCAATCCGGTGTTGCCCGGATGGTTAAGGCGTCCCCTCACATTAGTGAGGTCTTGAGTTCAAGTGCACCCTAGCAAGGTTCTACTCATGTAATGTGGTGTACCCATTAAAAAAAAAAAAGTTCCAAATGACACATAAATTAGCAATGCACAATAGATTTTTATTTCAGTAATAATACTGAAACACAATTTTTATAGAAAAATGCTAAACGTCTTGCATAATCTGTCGGATTTTTATCCCGCGGGATACATGCATGCCCCTTTTCTCGTGGTCATTTAAATTGCATCCAAGAGTTAATTTTTCCTCAAAATTCAAAGTTATCTCCACCGTCCACATGCTTGCTATATAGAAATCCTACAGATTGTGCGTTAAGTGTAGTATGATCCATTTTTATAATAAATATAGTTTTTGTAGTTCCCTACTCAATTAGTAGTTTTAGATTGGACTAATTATAGTTCTAGCTCAAAATCACTTTGATATAAAATTGTCCAATAAATTTCGTTTAGCCACGTTTACATTGAACCATAAATTGGGCCTGCGTCGGTCCAAAATATATTTTTAATATTTTATTAGCACTTCAAATTCACAGCCCAATTAGATCTTACCACGTGTACTTTCTTAAAGTTGGCATCCACTCACAACCCTTATTCAGATCTAAATCTAGCTAACCCCCAATTTTATTCAAATATTCAATATGCCAGATCAGCCATTCCAGCAGTTATACACGCAAAAAGGGTATTAAAGTCATTTCAATCACAAAATCCATCAATTCGAACCCTAGATTGTCTATCTTATTATTCACGTAATTTGTTCTAGTTCTTACACTATAAAGTACCCGACATACAAAACGTAGACAAACATGTGACCATTTCCGTAATTACATGTAAACTTCCAGGCATTTACATACATTTAATTATAATAATATCCAGAAGACCCAATCTTGCCCTCCAAAAAGCTTGCATTTTCCCCCAATTTTAGAAAAGTTTTCGAAACAAAAGAAAGAACAAAACTCGAAAAGATCGATCGATCGAATTTTTTTTTTTTTTTTTTTTTTTACAGAAGTTGGTTTTTTAGAGAGAGAAAGAGAGAGAGAGAGTCGGCATCAATGGCGGAATCATCAACAGAAAACCTAAATTCGAGTGGAGAAAGTGTAAAACTGTTTGTTGGTCAGGTTCCTAAAAACATGACCGAAGCAGAACTTCTCTCTATGTTCAAAGAATTCGCTTTGGTCGATGAGGTCAACATTATTAAAGACAAAACTACTCGAACTTCACGAGGTTTTTGTTTTTTTTTTTAAACAAAAAAATTTAATCTTTAGTTCATAAACTTTTGTTTTTCATTTCTGCATTTCTTTTTTTTTTGTTGTACTCTTTTGTTTTAGTGTTTATTATGGATCGTGAATGTGTGATCTGAGTGATTTTTTGGATCCGTTTTGAGATTTTTTGGTTGTGATTGTTTAGTTAACTGTTTAAAACCCTAAATTTGTTGTTGTTTTTTGAGTTTTTCAGGATGTTGTTTTTTGATCTGTCCGTCTAGACAAGAAGCAGATAAGGCAGTCAATGCGTGTCATAATAAGCGAACGCTTCCCGGAGTGAGTTTAAAACTTGATCTCTCTTTCTCTCTCTATCTCTCTATCTACTTTAATTTGGGATGAGATCACTTTAGAGTACTTAGCCTGGAAAGATGATCTATTGGGTTAGATGGGTTTTTGAGGTTGCAAGAGAAACTTGAGATTTAGTAGTTTATTTCCGTTGAAATTCTCTCTTAATTTTGTGTCCTTGATGTGAAAGTTTGAATCTTTTTAGCAAGTTGGAATTGATTGTGGGTGGATCAAAACATTTTGAACAGTGAATTAATGACAATCAAAGATTAGGGGAGCAAGTTAGAAGTGGAGATGAGTTTAAAGTTTATCTGTTGTAACCCTGAAATTGTGACAATCTGTAAATCTTCACATTACAAGAACAAATACTGGTTATGATTTCACTGACCATTTAGCAGAATAGAATGAAGCAAGGAACCTAACATATTGACTCTGTTACTCTAGTCCCCTGGTCAAAGATGGATTTTCTTTTCGTAAAAATAAAATAGTTCTTTATAATCCTGTTGGAGATAGGTCCTCTTTAGCTACTTTTGAGATAGCGTGCCTCTCCACATCCACAAGGAAGCCAATTTGCAACCAGATAGTCTAGAAATCTAACCGTGGGCGGTGGGTCTTTTAAAAGTTTCTTCTTTTTTCCCCCCATTCATAAAACTCTTCTAATTACTGATAAAGAACAATGTGTATCATTCACTAAATGAACCTCCCAACCAGTGGCTACATTTTTTTGTGAAACATATGCTAGAGTCACCATTCATCAATGTGGCTGTGTTTATTAGCATTCTCTTTTGTATGACCCAATTGAAATGGAGAAAATTCTTTTGCTTTCTTTGTCAAGAGAATGCTTTCCTTTGATTTGTATGTTTTTCACTTCTATTATGTTGATTTAAAATGCAACTTTTGTCTTTCTCGGCTCCCATTGAATTTCATTCTGTTCTTTCTATTTAATTCAGGCATCTAGTCCCTTGCAAGTGAAATATGCAGATGGCGAGTTGGAAAGGCTAGGTATGAGATTTGTTCGTTTGTTTAATATATGTAGTTCTTCTTTAGAATGGTTCCTTTTATGGTGCCGGGTCTCATTTGTATTGCATGCTGGTCTTTCAACTGACTTCCAAAAGCGCTAGTGCTAGAGGTAGCTACATTTTAGTTTTCTTTGATTACTTCGGTAAAGTTGTGATTGTCTCTGCAATGAACTTGTTTCCAGAACACAAGCTATTTGTTGGTATGCTTCCAAAGAACGTTTCTGATACTGAAGTTTCCACTTTATTTTCCAACTATGGAAATATCAAAGATTTACAGATTCTGAGAGGTTCTCAACAGACAAGCAAAGGTATACAGCATCCTTCCCGCTCTCTTTGTGTCTCATTCTGTATTTTACTTTCGAATCCTCTCATCCTGCTAGTACGTTGTTGTTTGCAACTTGTTGTAATCATAGACAAAACTTCATTTATAGATGTTTATCCACCATTCATTTGAGCAGGCTGTGCCTTTTTGAAGTATGAGACAAAAGAACAAGCTCTTGCAGCCTTGGAGGCCATCAATGGGAAGTATAAGATGGAGGTTCGTGCTTATTTATCACTTGTTTTGCCAGATGATTCATTGGTCCGAAAACCTGTTGGATCCTTTTAGCTCTTCTTTCCCAACACCTATTCCTGATTTCTGAAGGTGTTTTTGCCATGGAGATTTAAAACAATATGCAATACGACAAGTACATGCTCATTATCATGAAAGATCTTGCATACCACTCGATAAGTCTGTTTTTTCTCGTCAATTATAACCTAGAAAAGAAATGTAGTATCACATTTAAAGAAACAATATCCTATTTCAAGAGCCTCAACATTCACTACCTGGGCTGCTGAGATATTGGTGTAGGCTTGTAGTCCTGTTTCGCATTATGTTACATTATATTAGTTCTTGTAGTTAAGGGTAAAAATAGCACAGTTCTGAGGCTGAGCTAATATGGCAGTGTGTTAAGTCTTCTAAAAGTTAAAAAAAAATTCCTTTAAAAGAAAATCTGAGCATATTTCCACCTTAAGTCTCTGTTTCTGATGGTATTCAGGGTGAGTTATGTACTGAGATTTACATTGTTTTGGCTTTAAATTGCTGCTGTTGTAGGGTTCAAGTGTTCCACTAGTTGTCAAGTGGGCAGATACGGAGAAGGAAAGGCAAGCTCGGAGAGCTCAGAAAGCTCAATCTCAGGCTACTGGTGTGCCCAATACTGATCCGACACAACAACCTTCATTATTTGGGGCCTTACCAATGGGTCACATTCCTCTATATAATGGATATGGTTATCAGGTCTGGTTCATTATTTTTTACTTCTGATTATAAGTTAAGAGAAAGGTCCAGTTATCCATTGCATGAGCGATTACTTCTCTTGCAATTTGCTTATTTGCATCTAGTATATACATCTCTTATCTGGTATCAGTATTGGTTTATGTGCATAAATAGAGTTGGGAAGCTGGTTATATCCTGTTCTTTCTGTAGGCACCTGGAACTTACGGACTCATGCAGTACCCACTGCCACCAATGCAGAATCAACCTGGCTTCCATAATATGGTTCCACCAGTCAACCGAGCAAATGCACTGCGTGGACTTGCACCTGATCTTGCGCCTGGTATAGCACCTAGAAATTTTTCTCCAGTGCCTTCTGCCAGTTATATAAGGTCTGGATATCCTGCTATACCAGGTCTTCAGTATCCTATGTCGTATCCTGGTGGAATGATAAATCAAGGACCTATGAATAGTTCCCATGGAACAGCCCCACCTGCAAATAATAACTTATCAGCGTCTTCAAACATCAGTACAAGTTCTGGGGTTCAAGTTGAAGGTTGGTGACAATTTTCAAGTTGGACATTCTTTGGTTATTTTTAAGGGCCATCTTGGTGTTGCACTGTTAACTTTCCTTTATCTGCTGTTGAACTTTTAGGTCCTCCTGGTGCTAATCTATTTATCTATCACATCCCTCAAGAATTTGGTGATCAAGAGCTTGCAAATGCTTTTCAGGCATTTGGTAGGGTCTTGAGTGCTAAGGTTTTCGTTGATAAAGCAACTGGTGTTAGCAAATGTTTTGGTAAATACCCCTCCTACTCTCTCCTTCATATCTGAGATGCATTTGGAGTTCTCCAATCAAATGACCTTCTACTTGCAGGCTTTGTCAGTTATGATTCACCAGCAGCAGCCCAGTCTGCAATTAATATGATGAATGGGTGCCAGTTGGGAGGTAAGAAGTTAAAGGTGCAGCTTAAGAGAGACAACAAACAGAGTAAACCATACTGACATCTGAGGTAAGTTACTGAAGGAGCAGATACTCTGCCATGTGTAGTATGCAACCTCGGAAGCTGGGGAGTTACTGCAGTATCAGCCAAAATCTGGGAGTGGATGGAAAGATAATAATGTTTATGTATGTTACTCCATCCTATCATATTGTGGGATTGAAATCCCTGAAACTCTTTCCCTTTGGTGCATTCTGCATCAGTATAATTTGTAATTTATGTACCATGGAAGTTCATTTAGACATTGATTATTAATTTATTGATTTTTCCCTTGAGAGCACCTCATGATGGTAAAACACCCGGGGCATTTATCCATGCATTCACATGTTTGTGTACTGCCCTTCGATTTTTTGTTTTTTGGTTGCACAATTTACTGACGGCAATAGTTCAACTGTTGAATCGTGGTTTTAGAAAGTATAACTGTCTATGAAGACTATATACTGGAAATCGGTTTTTTCTCCTGTGTTGTGAGCTCAAACTGCACTCTTTATCATTGTTTTTCCCTCTTTTTTCCTTTTGTAAGCCTTTGTTCCCAAAATCTATGTGTTTTATCTGTGAAGTTGGAGATGTTGAGTAACCACCACAGGGGTTCTTCCTGTCCAAGCAATGTCCATAAATTGGTGTTCAAAGTCCAAAGTTGTGTGAAGTGCTTTGTTCGTCATGTTATTTCTGTTGAAGACTCGTTTCGGTTTGCAGTGACACTTTTCAGGTATTGTGCATGTTGATGTCTAGTCACTTTTTTTGTCGTTTTTAGAGTATTTTTTCCTGTTTTGTTGTTCAATCATTCCCCAAGATTCTACATTGCCATTCTGGTTCTGCTTGAATCCAGGACAATGTTGTGTGACCAAATGATTTGTTAACCCCTGTCCTATTTGTTCTCCTATTGTTCATGGACTTTACTGGCTTTTGGACACAGTTGGACAGTGTTAACGTATTGCATTGCTTTAAAACTTTATACTGCATACTGATATTTCTCTCTTTCTGTTGTCCATCGCAGGATGCTAGGAGATGCCTTCTCTTTGGAGTTCTTGTGGCGTATGATTCATGTGGTCTTTGTTGAGGTATTAATGCATGGATTTTCCTTCTTATGAAGGTTTAAAATATTATTGTCTATCAGTATTGGTCAGTCTTGGGCATAAAAGCATTATGTTATTCCGTAGTTCTATATGTTTGACTTTGACATACTAAGAAAAGCTCGGTATACTCTGAATGATGGAGTGGTGAAGATTGTGGAGTTGCTAGAAACCTAAATCAGCAGCGACATAGCGACTTTGAGATATTGTTTTCCTTACTAATCTTGTAATTTCAATACTGCATAGCTGTAATTTTTTCATTTGCAATTTCTTTTTTTTATTCTGGAATCTTGAGATATTGTCTGCAATTGTTGCATAAAAGAACTTGAAGCAGCATATAATCAGGTAAGTTACATTAAGGACTGTGCTTGGGTGAGCTCAGCAGTGCTTTTTTGCTTTTAGCGTGGTGCAAACTTAAGGCTTTTGGTAGTCCGTAGTTGATTTCATCACTTAGATGAGTAGTTTATGGGGTTGAACATTAGTTATATAATAACATTTGAAATGTTATAACAGGTATATTCGGCAATTATAGAAGTTGTTCAAAGAAATAAAGGGTAAAATGATCAGTTTTGAGAATTTACTTAAAACTGAGAAACTGCTTCCTGCATATTTGTAAAGCAAAATCAGCTCTTCAACTTCTTTGCATCAATTAAGAGAATAAAGTCTGGTCCTGTTTAAAAAGCCATAGACCTGTTAAAAAGTTAAAAGCGGCACTTAAGCTAGAAGTGACTTATGTTAAGCTTACATAATCGCAGCCTTTCATGGGATAAAACTTATGATGATGAAGATTACTTTATATTTGTTTCAATTTTATAAGCATATGCGATGAAATCTTACTAAGGGAGCACATGCTGTATGCTACGATTATAGTTTTACATAAACTGAATTGGACCTGATTTGGTTTTGGATGTTGATTGAACTGAACAGGTTTTTACGCATCCAATCCAAAAGGAAAATTAGCTTACAGCATTTGAGTTGGAGAAGCTTTTGTGTGTGTAGAAAGACCATAGTGTAAGATAACTGTGGAGCAAATGATGTGTTCTCAATTCTTGGTGGAGAAAGACCATAGTGTAAGAGAACAAGCTCCGTTTCTGCTTGGTGAGAAACATCTCAATCTAGAACACAGGAAACGCAAAGGTCAGTGTTAACAAGGAAGATATGTCATTGAGGAAGTGTCATCCATCAGCAAATCCAGATTAACTACTGTGACTCTGACATGCAATTATATCAAATCTATGATGGATTCTGATCCCACATCTACAGTATTGAGACACAAGCTTCCCACTTCTACAGGAGTTAACAAATGATGCTGAGGATATGATTTGTTATTAACTTTTTGACATCAAATGCAATTGTGGATGCAACTATAACCTGTATGAAGGTGGTAGTTGCACATGTTTTATTCACCTAATTATGATGTTGGTGGAGCTGGTGGCAATTTGTGGGGGGTACTGTATAATGGAATAGCTCATGGAAAAACAGTGCTACCTTCTACTCTTTTTTTGAGAAGTTACGTTCTGCTCTTTTTGCAGGGCATTATTGGTGATCTAGCAGTTATTGTCAATAGGCTTGAAGACTTGTTACATATTCCTCTGAGGGCTGTTGTCATATGGTCATTAAAGGAATCGAATTTTCAGGTGTCCTTTTTCAAGTGTATAATTTCGTAAAATACTAATTTCTTGATATTCAGTGACTGCAATTTGGAACAAAGTTTTTAGGTTATTAATAAAGGTACCTGTTTAGTTTAGCGGTAGATAGCATAGCTTTCTACTGAGTATAGTTAACATTCATGATTTATGTTTAAATATATTCAGTTAATAGCTGCTAGTTAATTCATTGTATTGCAACTTTCAACCCAATTTTATGCAGAAAATATCAGAATCAGCCATTTTAGTTGGTTTCTCCCTACATACTTATTCAACATGATTTCTGTTTCTTCTTATTTGGTTAGTTTCAGTCCAATTCTTTACACTGTAAAATTGTTGTGCATTCTTGCCTTGCAGAGTTTCATGGCATTGGATGGTGGTGCAGAGAGT
>MVGT01003318.1:705736-716662 GCA_002174775.1 Macleaya cordata
GGGGGGTGATCTTGGAGATGCCCATTGCCCGGCCCTACAGAGATTTGTTAAAGAGACGCATCACCAAGAAGTCCTTGTTTGTCCTTTTGTTGTTGAACTGTAAGTTTAGGCCCTCCCTACCCTCACTGCATTAGAGATACACCATTTTATCACGTTCACTGCTTTCTTGTAGCTCTTCGAAATCCTGAGTTTGGATCTCCTTTTGAAACTTTGATGGGACATGCATAGATTTAACACACCGAAGTTTTAATGATGAATTGCGAACAATAAAATTCATTTCCATTTTGTAGGTGAGATGCACAGAGAAGAGATGGACAAATTTTCTCACTTTGAAGAACCAGGGCTTGTTCAGTCTCCTTAATTGACCTATCCATGTTACAGGTGAATAAGTTTGCTCTCGCACTGAAGGAGAAAAAAAAAAACCATCTTGTACCCTTTTGCTGATTGCCAAGTACAGTCTTTATGTAATGTATTTGTACATATTTCAGAAACGAGGTTAAGCAGTTTTACATAAGGGCAGAAATTGGTTTGAACTTTGAATCCTTTTTGTTGAAAACGATTAATTTGTTTGAATTTCTCATTGAAAAATTGAATCTAGTCAGAAAATTATTACATTCATTTTTCTATCATAACAGATTCTTAAGAACAGATAAATCATCTGATGGTGGACTCGCAAGCAAGCCCTTAAGAGACCAGATCGAAACCTAGAGTCTCTCTCTCAACTTCCCTCAAAAAGTGTGGACAGAAAATTTTTGGTATGGATCGATCATACTTGGTTTCATATTAAATTTCACATGCTTTTAGGCGTCACCTTTTGAAGAAATGTCTTTGTCAATACATGAAGCCAGGGAGGAAGGACCAATAGGATTTTCCCCACTACTCTATTAACTGAGGGAGGGACTATTTGCCCATCCAAAAGAGAATGGCTAGGTAGCATTGTTGCCTTTTTCTACTACTAACATGGCTGGGCCATGGTTTTGGAAACCAGAACCGAACATCTCTATCACACTACTTTTTTAGTACCAATTTGTTCCTTTCTTCTCCCTTGTTGGATAAGAGATAAGACCTTCTGACATGGATTCCACATTTAGGCCGCCAGAATGAATAAATAAGCTTTATGAATGGGTCTCTGGATCCTGGGTCTGGAACCTTAGGTTTTAACAAAGGATTCTGACCCTTAACTGAAAGGAAAAAGACACATAAATCATCTCACCCTCCAAATGAAGGCTAAACTGTAGGGCCTGCGCGAGATTCCATTTAGAGGGGGGAGATGTTTTTTGTCTACTTGGGAATGAATTTCGAACAGTTTACAATGTAGTATGATTGCAATCAAGTGTTTGGGATTTTTTTTGTCAAATTTTAACATTTTAAGATTAATGTGTCGTGTAGGAGGTATGGGTTGACCTTCAGATATGATAACGACATTTAAGTGATGGTTGGGACTTACAAATTGTGGGTCTTAACCAACCCATAGAGTCATCCCACGTATTATAGCTAAACCCAGGGGGAATTCCACCCAAATTGACCAATCTAGCATGATGGTGGGTCAAGCTCAAGAGCCACAATAAGTCCAATTGGTCACAGTTTTATCAATTTATAATACAATTAATAACGAACAAGAAAGCATGACAAATCATGGGTTTCTTCTAGAAGGTCATGTGTGTAGCCACTCAAAAAGCTTTTCTTCTTTCTTATCTTATAGTAATCTAGAACAAGAATTCGAGACAAAAACCTAAAATGAGATGATGAAATATAGTGAACCCCACATCACATAAAATGAATGAGTGTCAAACAGGATAAATAACCCAACATTATTTCATTCTAAAAAATTCATCCATGAAATAAACATGCCCTAGCATTCAAAGTATGCTTTAGCATAAATCACAAATATAAAGGGTAGTATATTTCCCTCCTAAACTACTAGTATTATCTCTCTCAATTCCTTCCCTTGTTTGTAGTTGTAGAGATATGGACTGGAAAAGTGTTGTTGTTGATGTTTCTTCTTTCCTCCTTATCGAGTCGAGCGGCCGATTCTGAGAATGATTTCGAGTCGTCTTTGGTCGCGTTAAGCCATAATATTACTACAGCCGATGATGATGATGATGATGCCGGGTCTTGTAATTATCACGAGTATGTTGATGTTGAAGAAGAAGATGACGGAGAAGAAGAAGAAGAAGATGATGATGAGGATGATCATAATGATAATTGTGTTATCGTCGATTGTAAAAGGACTTGCAAGAAGACAGGATCACAAAACATTGCCTTGGAATACATGCAATCAGAGCAAATCGATGAACGAGCGGTTATTAGTACTGATTCAAGTGGAGAGATAATGATGAATGAGGAGGAGAAGAAGAACAAGCTCTTTTGGGAGACTTGCTTGACATTTGGTTTACCCATGAATATATAAGGGCTCATTAGGTCATAACTTCTGTCTCCTTTATTGTGTTATTAGTTAACAAAACCACTGGTCTAAACTTGAAGATTTCAAAGTGAATTGGGTGAAGGCACATTTCATTTGTACATAAGAATGCATTTTAGGTCAAGCTCTCTATTTCTTTCTCTCTTCACTCTTTTTTTTTCCTTTGTATTTCTTCTATCTCAAAGAATTAAACTACCAATGGAGATTAAATGACAGTTTTACCCTTATATTTTTGTGATCTAGCATCCAGTATACTCAAAAATATGTTGGACAAATCTGTCATTTCCTCTTTTCTAAGTAGTTATTAGTTGTACTACATAATGGACTTTAGTGACAGTTTTTATACCCTCATAAACCGTCACCAAAGGAGGTCCATGTTTCACGACAATTTCAAAACTGTAGTGTTTCCTCAAGCAAACAGTATTTGCCCTTCTTTAGTTTTCTTCTCTTTTAACCACTACAGATCAAGTAGGGCAACATATTTGCAAATCATCAGCTCCATTTTCATATAATAGACTTCTTAAATATAATCCAGTTTTTCTTTAAAAACAAACGATATGATCTACATATACCTTATATAAACTCATCCTTTATGTAGCAAAGTTGGACTAGGCTAGTAGGTGAAGAACCCTCCAATCATTTCTTCGAGAAGCAAACTATTGTGCGGTGGCAGGGAACAACAACGAAGTAAGAAGCGATAAACTTATTAAAGAAAAAATTTGAGAGGATAGATCATAATGGCCCGCAGGACATTTTCATCCATATATCACTTAAAAAATAAGTAAATAATTCATGATCATGATTTGAGGTAGTGATTCGTTTTTGGGCGCGCGTTCGATCAGTATTTCAAGTAGTTACCTGCCAAAATACTATGTCATTAAAGCCGGATCTCAATCAAAAAGCTATGAACACAAAATAAATTGATCATTTACACATGAAATACTAAAAAAAAAAAAAAACTAAAATGAAAATTAACTAATAGAAACTCTAAACTACGTTTAATTCTAACCAATCATCATCATAATCTTTTCTTTCTTTTCCTTTTTTCTTTGGAAAAAAAAATATATATATATATGAACACTCATCATCATTCATTAAAAACAGTTCCATGCATCTACAAATCAACATGAGCAGAGTTCATTATTAATGTAATTAAGATGCTAATTAATTAAATATATATCCTCTTTAATTATTACCTTCCACTTTTTCTCCTTTTTTCTTCATTCGCCAGTATATATTCAAGGTTGGAAAAAAAACATCTTCATGTACAAACTCATTTTCCATTACCCAAGCTAGAGATCAAACTTGATGATCGAGCTAGCTTTATGTAAGAGTAAAGAAGGAAGCTGCTAGCTAGGTTAATTTATATTCTTATAGGCATACATACATATATATGTGTGGGAATTAAAGTCACGCGACTCTTATAGGCATATATACTTAATTTCATGCCAACTGCTCGTCCAGAGCTAGGACGCTCTATCGCTATAAAGAATCCGCAGGAGAGGGACAGACGAGACGACGACGACAACACAATATTAATAAACCAGTAGAGATCGAGAGACAGAGAATTAAAGAGACCTAATTAAGAGAGATAGAGATAGAAAGAGAGGGGTAATTAAGGGTTCAGTACAGTAGTACTGACCTGCAGGTTGACCAATTAATTCTTACTTTCTGAGTCGTTAAACCTATTTATTATTAATTTACAGTACCATAATTAATTTAATTAATGAATCTAAAGCATTTAGGCCCTGCTAATTAATATTTGTTTCTTTAAGATGCAAATTATAGGAATCCCAAAATCTATAGGTTTTTGGTGTATATCTTCGTGGGATAATAAATAAGTGGTAAAATGGCTATTAATATTAACTGTACTTTTAAAATTGTAAATATTCACTGTCTTTTTGCATCTTATCTGTGGTCTTGCTCGCTTAAAATTACCATGAAAACTTAAACATTGATCCTCACCAAAAAACCCCAACATCTCATTATCATGTGATTCATGCATAAACTATCATCCACGAAATTAAAACGTTCTAAATTAATTACATGCATTAATCATAAATTACAAACTAAATCCCTCCTAAACTAGTGTCTTAATATTCTCTTGTTTTTAGAGATCGATGGTCTGGAAATTAAAGTGGTGTTGATGTTTCTTCTTTCCTGCTTATGGACTCGATCGAGCAACGATTATGATGAGATCGATTTAGATCTTTTTGTCCTGTTAAGCCATATAATATTCTGTTTTACATTAAAGATTGGGTGTCTTTTTGACAATCCATTTTATCATTAAATTTAAACCAATTTTTGATTGGGTTAAAAGTTTTAAAACGAATTGATTTTCTATAAAGATGACCAAATTGGTGAGGATTTCATCCTCGCACCATCGGATCATCTTTATGTGAATCCTACAATATGTTAGGTAAATATGGAGTACCGTAGTGTTGGACATAATGTTCCTCCTCTTTTTTGTTTCTCATATTTTGGTCAGTTTTGAAAGTTGTATTCTATAAATTTGTTCAGGATTTTTTTTTCTTTGATCGGAGTTTGTTCTAGATTTTTTTTTTGTATCCCTTGTTTTCAAAAACAATAAATCCTATCCAGATCACGGATCATAGCACAGGTTGGTAACAACCACATGACCTGCAAGTCTATAACAATTTAGTCGAAATTGAACTGTAAGTTTTCGATATTGATAAGGTAACTGAACACAACTTGTGCACACACAGTAGACTTAAAATAAAAAATCCTTTGTGATTGAAGCATTACAAAACAAGCACAAAAAAGTTCAGCCTAGAACTGAACCAGGTCCCTCACATGGACACTACAATACAAACCACTCCTAACCCTTCTTTGATCATTACCTGACAGAGTGAGAATCAATTTACAGACAGCCATGGCTGTAGAAAAGAAAGAAAACCAAAACAAGCAACAATTACTTCCCAATCAGCAATTCAAAAGACACCTTGATTAGTTGTCAAATTCACTTAACACACATCACACAAACAAAAGGGAAGAAAGATTATCATGTAAGGACTTCTCCTGGTTTTTCTACCATTACCACCTTGCTTCTGCCTTCAGATCCTTCTAAATGGCTATTTGTGTTGGCCATGTCTTTTGTAAACATCACACTTGCTGTTGAGTCCTCCGTGTCGCTCGTAGTTAACCCAGAACTCCCATTTTTGCTGTCAGAATATGACAAACCAGACTCATCAGCATTGAAACCAGAGAAGCTACTTGGACTATTAAGGCGCTCACTATCAAGACCTTCAGTCGAATCCTCAGTAGAATCCCTTGTTAGATCTCCGCTTCCATCTAATTGCCTTAAGAAGCACTCTTCGATCTCGTTTATTTGATCAACTTCCTCTTCATCTCCACTACTCTGACTGTAAAGTGCATTATCATAATATTCTGCATTGGGTCCTCTCAATTCACAGCTTGTATCCATCTCATCTTGCTGACTATCAAAGTCTTCCTCTTCGGTTTGCTGATCAGATGAGTGAGATGAAATTGGTGAATACCCTCCTCCTGATGCTGTTTCTTCACGTTCCCGTAGTGTTTTTAGGATAAGTGACTTGAGCAAATTCATTACTTGAACAGCATGCATGAGAGCTGTTAATGGATCAGACATCTGATAAAAGAAGAAGGATTCAACTTAGTATAAAAGGTTTTGATTAACAATCAAAGAAGAAGGATTCTATTTTAATACACAAGATTAATTAACAATCAAACAAGAAGGATTTATCAACAAGACAAGAGCTTGAGATAATAAGATGGATAATGGATGATGGATGATGGATTACCTGAGTCATGTTTGGAGCGAAGACCATTGCAATATTTCTGGCATTCATTTTGTTGGATTCCTCTTCTTCGACCACATCAGTCATAAGATCAATAGCCCAATTGAGCAATGCAGCTTGAATTGGTAACAACTGCTTCACAAGCTCCACAAATTCTTCCTCCGTGTTGCATTGAAGAACTTGTTCAGGAGATAGTCCATCCAATACTCCTTCTGGGAGTTCTCGGAACCAGGCCTTAATTAGACCAGCCAAGCAATGTACATCAATGTTGTCTGGTACAATTCCCCTATTCAGTTGGTCTCTAACATGCTCCTCTTGGCTGTTTTCTGGATTAATCCGGAATATCCCTTCGGCCTAAGAAACCAGTAATTCCAAATTGAAGCAATTAGAAACTTTCATTGAAATTAAAACCAGAACCAAGAGAATCGACAAATATGTTTGTAAATCACTTCTAGTCTTGGCTGGTAGAGAAACACTTACATACCTTTAGACCTCCTTGTGAGTATAACCTTTCCTGCATCAGCAAGAGAATAGTTGGGACACTATTTCCTTTGGAATCGAAAGAACACTGCATTGATTCCGCGGAGACTCCAAACACACTAGCACTACAAATGAACATGTAATTTCACAAGTTAGTATAAAAAGGACAAAAAATTTGGAAGCCATGGTTAAGGGGGGTCCAAGAGAGAGGAGAAGAAATGGAGAAAAATTGAAACATTTTACCTAATCATCTACTTTCTTTACCAAGAAGACCTGGTAACTTAATGGATTACCTAAAATTGTAGTAATACACAAACATCTAAGGATCCCTAAAATGTGTTAATGATAGCTCCCAAGTTGTACTTTGAGCAGAAGGAAAAAAACCTCATTAAGTACTCTTACCCTCAAATCCCTCTTACAACCCAAATATCCAGCAAAAGATAGTCCTAATTTAGACTGAAAGATTATGAATGAATTTTTTTTTTGTTTAATTTTCATGTATACATCATTAATTTCTTAACAATAAGCATCCTAATCAACCCCAAATCTCTCATTTTCACCGTCCATACCCATGATTCTTCAAATGAACAACAAATTTCTAGATACCCACATCATCATTTAAGGAAGTTCCCTACTACATAGAACAAGCCCATCAAAATGCTCTTAAGAAACCCAAATTCACAAGACCCCCCACAAGAAATCTAGGTTATGTCCATTAGAGTCTATCACATCAGACCTATAGGACCTAAACCACAACTTATTAAGATTATCCCTCCTGACATCTCTAATGACACCAATCCTTAAGGACCCAGGTCAACTATCTAGCTAATGTAAGAGTGATTTAATGAATTAATGTAGATTTGAACCAACTTCAAGAACAAATTTAGCACAAAAGCAACAAAAAACACTGTTAGTGGGAATTAATCACTCTTAAGTAACTCGAACCCAATGTGTATATAATATTACTAAACTAATTAGTCCAAGATTTTGAAGATCTAAAAAACTTGAGCTAAAACTGAACTTCTTTCTCCTTCTTGATTCTTGAACCATTAAATCTACCATTTTTTTTTATTTTTTTATTTTTGCAAATTAAAGAGAAATCCAGATCAAAGTTTTAAATTTCAAGAAAACCCATGAAACTGAAGAGGTGGAATTTTCACCTGGCGCTGGGGACTCTACAAGGAACTTCAACTTCAAACTCGACAGGAAGACCAAGGAATCCATTGAAGCGATCGAAAGTGACATGGGTGATATGGCGAACATTAGTGGGCCATCCGATCTCCATACGATGAACAGCTGAGGAGGAGGAGGAGGAGAGTTCTTCTTGTTGTTCTTCAACACGACAAGACACCATGGATCTCCTTATAGCTGCTAAAAGAAATGCAACAAGAGAGAGCTGGTTTTGTTCTTCTGTAGCTCTTTTTGTTGTTGTTCCCTGCTTCTCACAACAACCTTCTCCTCCACCTCTGCATCCTCCACCCTTTGTTAGCATCAAAACTCCTGTCATCTCACCACCTCTTTCTCTCTCTAAAATCTCTCTCTCTCTTTCTCTCTCTAAGCTTTGTTCGAGTAGAGAGAGGAACAAGATCTATTAAGTCTAGTAGTAGTAAAAGAGATTTTAAATCTTGTCCTTGTTTTTGTAGGTTTTTGAAGTTGGGGGTTCGAAGTTCGAAGTTATGGAGTTCAAACGGCCACTCAATTCAAATTTAACGCTTGCTTTTATCACTTAAATTGTTAAATGCCCTTACCTTTTCTGAAAAATATCCATAATGCCACTCCATGTCTGACGCTGCTATACACTCTGTTGTTTTAAGATATGCCGTAAATGTCCTCGTTTTCAACTTTTTATGTCTTTGAAAACGTGGATGTCAGACTCCTGAGGTCATTCTCAATGGACAATTGGGCATCGTTTGGTGCTAGACATTTTGATCAAAGAAAAAAATATATGGTTGTAATAAAAAGTTATTATTCAGATGTGTTAATTAAAATCACAAAGAAAAAAAATATATGGTTGTAATAAAAAGTTATTTACCCCCCCAAATGCTAATTGGAAAATCACTTACCCACCAAATTTTTTAAAAAATAACTTTACCCCCCACTGTTATCATTTCCATCACTTGACCATCCATTTGGTCAAAAGTGACCCACGTGCATGTCATGTGACTCAAAAAAAGTCTAAAATACCCTTTCCTCTAACTAACCTAACCCAACTCAAGTTAAGTGATACATTAATGACGTGGCAGCATCCTAACGCGCGTGGGATGCATGGCCATGATTAGAACCAAGCTTTGTGACCATTGTCTCACAACGGTCACCCACTCCTCTTATGAAACCTCATTTCTTCTTTTGAAAACTCCATCTTCTTCTTCCATACTTCTCAAGTTCTAGATCTAACCACCATTAAAGCTCCATTAGAAGGTTTATTTTGTTAAAATTTTAAGAATGGGAGGGGAAAAAGCTTCGTTCCAGGTTAGTATCAAACCCTATTATGCAATCAAAGAACCCCAAACCATGGCCTTCTTCTCCCTGTTTCGATTTCTGAAAATGGGGGGGTAAGTGATTTTTGTTATTATCCAGTAGGGGGTAAGTGAAAATCGATAACAGGACTAGTCCGTGTTATAGATAATAAGTCCAAGCATAAAGTGGATAACGAATGACTTACATGGTATGCAATCTGAACGTCCACGGAGTACAAAAGGTAAGACATAATAAGAGAAATGAGCTTAGCTAACATCAAACACAAACGAATGATTCGGTCCAGTAACTACCAGTTGGGTTGATCAGAAACCAAGTTTGCCGACCTATGGACAAACTGAAAGCAACACGAACTGAAATAAATAGATAAACTTAAGGCATCTCCTAGGTAAGCTTGAATACTCCAGCAGATATTAAAACAACTTATTTGGTGAAGGAAATGGATGATTGCTTGATCATCTCCTTTAATTATTACATTGTAGAGCTGCAATTACTTTGCCCAAATATCCACAATAGCAGCCACACCTTCTCATATGTTTGCACCAAGAAAAGAAATATCTTCACCTCATGCATACACCTAAATAATCACGAAGAGCAATATGAATACTAGCATTATGATTTCGTGTAATAAAACAAGCATCAAAGTTAAGTTTATAACAATTCATAGGTGGCGGGACCTAATTCCTACAACCAAATCAAACTGAATTTGATCACCATAGGGTAATAAATTTTTGAATTCAGGAACCAAAACAATCTTTATATATTTGTTGGACTAAAATTTGCAAAGATCATAGAATCATAGTGCTGCAACTGTAGACCAGATGATTAGGAAGTGATGTAGAGGGAGCCATTTGATTTCAATGTGGTAATTACATTTTTTCAACCGTAAGTTTCTAGGGGGGACACTAAAATCCAATGACTCCGTCCACTTCACTTACTAATCATGCAGTCTACAGTTAGCTTTTGCCTCAAGCTATGGTGTGAGGTAGCGCTACTCAAGATCATATACGACTTACAATTTTTTGTACTCGGTGGCGATGGCATTGCCATTGGAGGAGGTCGTGCTAGAGGAGATAGAGGTGGTGCTGGATTCACCCAGGATTCAAAGAAAGGATATATCTGATATCTAATATTACAACTTAGATACAGAACTCTTCCACCTTTGCTCCCACAACAACAATCTGCAGATGTGCAATGGCATCTCGGAGGCACCTATTGCAATTACTTAATGATCTATCTGAAGTGCACTGTACTAGACTATATATCTCCTGAAAGATAGTAAAATTTGCTTCTCCAGTAGCAAAGGTAGAAGAAATGAGGTAGAGGTTAGCCTAATACATACTATTAGTAGTGTAGTTATCTCTGTAACAGATGTGATAAGTATATATTGTAGGTTGTGCAGTAGTGGCACTAACGCCATAGTAGTGTATGATCAGAATGGTGCGAAGAAATAACATGAGCAGATTAAAGGAACTCATCTTGTGTAAACCTAGGGACAGTCAACAGAGTCGTCTCCTTCCCTAGTACAAGGTTGGCATGAAATCTATTTCAAAATAATAAAAAAATTCATTAAAAGATTTCGATTTTCACTTACCCCCCACTGGATAATAACAAAAATCACTTACCCCCCTCCCCCCCATTTTCAGAAATCAAAATAGGGAGAAGAAGGCCATGGTTTGGGGTTCTTTGATTGCATAATAGGGTTTGATACTAACCTGGGACGAAGCTTTTTCCCCTCCCATTCTTAAAATT
>MVGT01003318.1:716971-828397 GCA_002174775.1 Macleaya cordata
GGGGGGTAAAAACAATTTGCTCTTAAAATAATTAGCAATGTGGTACATGGGGTGTAAAATAATGATTAATAAAAATTTAGGTATAACTTTTAATTTAAAAACTCAATTTTGTATTAAAATTCACAGTAAAAACCATATCTGCATATTACACATTCAATTGATTACTATGTTTTATTTTTAGTAACAAATTTCGTTGCACCGACACGACGCTCTCACTCAGAGCCTTGTTCCTGCTCTCGAACTATACTTTTGAAATTTTGCTTCGAAGACTCTCTGGAGTTTAGTATTTTTTTTCATTGAATGATTAAATATTCATGCTTTCGTTTCGCACTCTGATTACTTAGATTTTCTTTGCATTCATTGATGCAAATGTGGAGCAAATGAATGGTTCTACATTAAACAAATGACCATTCAACATGAAATTCACAAATAGAAGATTTCCTTTTCCCGGCATCAAGGTCGGCCTCAACATTCTATACAGATGGTTAATTTGGGAACAATATTGTTGATGCAAGGTGAGAGTTGCGCAAGGGCGCCCAACAACTGCTAGGTTGCCACACCTTAACAGTGGACTCAAAATTGTCTTCTACACCTATATTTTTATATAAGAAACCTAATAAATAAATGAGAAATATAGATAAATATATTTTTATTAAAAAATTTGTTATTTTTTTTAATTTTTCATTAATGAAGAATAATTATATTGTTGCCGGCTAGGTTTGGCACTGTAAAGACAGTTATGATAATAAGTTTGTTTGGTTATGCTCAATACAATCAGATCCACAAAATGGGCAAATCTTTGTTTTTTTCCGAGTTATTTTGGGTATAAACTTTTGAAACCTAAGAATTGCAATGGCATGTCTCATCTAAAAAACTTACAAAATGATTGTAACAGACATTCGTTTGTTTCTATTATCAAAATAACCTTAGTGATCCTCTAAAATGGGCCCATTGAAAATGATGCATATCAACCATCAACCCCCTCAATAGTATGACACGTGTCCAGATGTTTGTATACTGACCGTCCATTCTATACAAAAAAATGTGGTGTACGCTGTATGGTCATTTTCCAAAAAAAGCCTTCAACTGGAAAAACTGGATTTTGTGAATGCGATGGGTAGTAGTAGTAGTAGGTGGGGTAGGTGACCGTTATATTTAAGTTTGGCCAATCGAACACAATTGGGGACATGTTCGTAATTCTCAATAATGATCGTGCCTTTTTAGGTCCCTCGCGTGAAAGAAACGAAGCATTCCATATGTGATATGGCCTTTTTCAAAGCGTTTATCTTTCTTGCTTTCGTCTAGGGTTTAGTGTAATAAGCAGCGGTGACATTTTCGATGATATTTCGAGAATTATTGCATGTTTTGAGGTATCATCAAGTCCATGAAATAGTTTAAAAATGAATCCGTAAAAGTCAGATATTTCTCACCTTCCTGACCATAATACCCTTACTCTTGAGTCTAGGTTAATTGAAAAAAATAAATTATACATATTATTTAACAAATAATTCATCTTGAACATGTAGCTTTTGGTATTTTACTTGTTAATTAGATTCTCGATGCGCCACGCTTGTGTTTTACGATGTCCTCCAAGTGGCCGTTGGATTGGATTTGATTTTCGATTGATCAATTTAGTCGTTAGATTTTTATAAGTGAAAATGTTTAGTGGCAATCCACTTGAGTGATTAACATTGTTGAGACTTGTGAGTAGTTCAAGATTCTGGAACGTCATATTTTGATGAAGGTTCCACTCAATGTTTTAAAAACCGGACCGGTAATCGAACCGGAAAAGCTAGTGGGTTGGGTCAATCTGGTTCAACCAGTGGGTTGACCAGTGGGTTAAGTGTCTTTTGAGAAATGCAAAAACTCTTAAATAACAAATAGTTGTATAGTAATTATACTATCTTAATGACAACAATCTAATGGTAGCTGAAATAGTAAGAGGTTTGTCACTTTAGGGTCCTAAGTTCAAAACCAAGCAACCTCATTTTTGCAAAATGTAAAATGTAAAAAATTATAACACTTTAACTTAAAAAAAACTAATTTAAAAATCGACTGGGTCACCTGGTTCACTGGTTCAACCGGCCGGGTCGACCGGTTCACATTTAAAAAGACGGTTTTTTAGAAAATTACTGGGTCAATGTTGACCCGAACCGAAAATTTGACTGGGTCACCGGTTCACCGGCTAAACCGGCCGGTCCGGTCCGGTTTTTAAAACACTTTCCACTCTTTGATTTCAATAGTTTAAAATCTACTGATAAATTATCTTTATAACATCTTAAATTAAAATGTCGTAATATTAAATTTAAAACCATATGGAAATCAAAAGTCCATAACTCTATGTTCAAAAACTTTGTCACGTATCAAGATCTCAACCCATATATTCTTATGAAAAAAAAAAACTAATTTTATTTTTGATGATATTGAATTAGTGATACAATTAGGTTGTTAATAAATTTGGTTTTTCTATTTAACGAAAAGGGTATTTCGGTCAAGATAAAGTTAAAACGGAACAGTAAGAATTAGGCTTTTTAGTTGGAGGAAATCAAGAGGAGCGGATGGTATAAATGAATCTGAGAGCAACAAATTTTCTGTGATTTTTGTCTTTGAAAAGGAAGGCAAAAAACAATAAGAGGTCACATGTGGGTCCCACTCCTTTTAATCTCTCTTAGGTTTTTTTTTTCTCAGATTTCTCCCTCCAGAAAAAACCACTATTTTGAATTTCAAACCCAAAGATCTTACTTACTGACTGACCCCTCAACATTATATCATCTTTTTCTGCTCCATACTATTATTGACTCTCGTCCTTCTGGATTTCTTTTACCAAATAATCCTAAATCCTGATTATTTTAAAAGACAACATTCAACGGTCACATTCTTTGTGATTTTAATGGGTTCTTTGGTTCTTTTTCGACGTTTTCGTGTGTATCAAGCTGTGTCATTGTGTGGAACCAGAAATCAGAACCAATTAAAGGAAGAAGTTTCGAGTTTTTGACAGTTCTAATTCCAGTTCTCATCAATTTTGAACAAAATTTATTTGACTGCCCATCACAGAAACCAATTACAAGGTCTTGGCTCACAGCATATGAAATAGTACAGAGAAATCAAACCAATATCCCAACAAAACTATCCCCTTGACTACCTCTTTTGGATGTTAGGAACGGAGAGTACGTAACCAAAGCATGGAGTCCGAACGGGAATGAGAGTGAAAACGTCAGAGTGGCTATTTAAAAAATATTCCAAGTTAGAAAATACCTCCAGAGCGGGAGCCTTATAGCGTGGCTCCGAGTATGAACATGTAGGAACGCCTACCACTTTACATGATTTTGGTTACTAAGGATAGGAGATTGAGAGGGTTGGGAGAGAATGAACCTGTGGAGAGGAGCAGTGGCGGAGCCAGGAAGTTCTAATGGGTGGGGCACTTTGAAAACTATGATTTTTTTTTTTACAAAAAAATTATAGTTTTACAGCTACAATAACAAAATTTTTTATTCTTTTGTGGTGCCTTTTTTACTTAATAGATAATTTAAATAATAATTTAAATCTTAAAATTTCACTAATGCTAGGGGGAACCCGAGTTCGGGACTCATGGAAGACATTTTAACTTGTGGAGTTCACATTGAGATTATCTAAGAGCTTTCTTTTTTTCTTTTTTTTCCTATAAGGACATATAGATCACCCTTACAAGAAATTAAGCCACGTTAGATTTTCTAACCCTATAAAGGTTGGTTGGAAGTCAACCGTAAAATAGACTACTCAAACACCGTTAGAATCAAATCAATTTTTTTTATGGGATTAGAAGTTTCAAAATTATCTGATTTTTATAAAGATAATCTACATGATGAACACATTCAAACAAAAAAAAATGAACTCATGAATCAATAGTCTTGTTTTTCTATTGATTCATTCTCAATGTCAACCCCAAGGGGCCAATAGTCTTCCTTGGGTCCCCTAGCATTACTCCAAAAAGTATGATAATCTCCAAACATATTTGTCCCTTGTTTTTCTATCTTTCTAGAGTTTTTGGTTAAACATAAAAGAGTCAAAAAAAAAAAATTTGAAGAATGAGAAATCGTGTTGATAAAAATAAATAATAAATGAGTTAAATTATCAATTAACTCAAAGTAAAAGTGGGATCCACTATGTCAAAAATAAAATAGAATGGAGAGAAAGATCAACGTTTGAAAATACTTAAAAAATAATTTAAGTTGATGATTGGGTGGGGCACTTTTAGAAGGCTAGGATCTAGTACAACAAGAGTTTTGAAATTTTGGGTGGGGCACGTGCCCCACCCAAATGATACTTAGCTCCGCCCATGGAGAGGATACCGTTGAGAGAGATGATGTTCATAGAGCCCACATGAAGATTTAAAGTAAAAATAAATAATTTAATCACCGTTGATTTTCAATAATTACCTTATACGATTATAAGTTTTAAAATAAACTAATTTTTTATAATGATGTTCTCTTCACCATATAATTGATCTTGGTTGAAAATCAACCCTTAATTGCTTTATGTTCATGTGAATACAACATGCCAATTTTTTTGGACCATTTCTCAATTTGTGCGTGTCTTCCTTGGGCCATGCTAATCTTTTCTGTATCGTTCCAATTTTATCTTCATGTGAATACAACATGCCATTATAACCAAAATAATGTAAGGATATCATCGGAACTACTCTCATATATGCTCTTTAGTTTTCGTAACGTTAAACTTTACCGCTTGCTAAAGTTAAATAGTGTTATTAATTTGTCATAAAATCCAAAATCTATGAAGCAGTCTCTGTACTTTAAATCTTCAATTACTACTTCACTTTTAATTCCGATTAAAGTTCTTATAAGAAAAATCGGAATGTTAACATAATGAAGGAGCACTTGAAGTAAGTTCCGATAAAAAAAAAATTTGATTGGTGCGGTTTGAGGTGCTAACTAGTTGGGATCTCCTGCATGCGTCACTTTTGCTTCTTTTTTTCTTCTACTTTTGTTTTGTATGTAATATATACGTTTATATTTTTTTTGAAAGAAATATGGCGATACACCCTTCTTTTTCTAAATTCTCCTCAATTTTTTTTTCTTTTAATATCTTAATTATTTTTACGTTTTGTTTATATTGTTTATAGAATCTGATTATGGATTAATTTTTTTTGTGAGGATAGACGATGGTGTTTTCACAATGTAGATATTGTCACATTATTATATGACATTATTTTAACGGAAAATGTAAAAAAAGTCCTTATTTTTTAGGGGACCAATGATTTTAATCCCTCACTAAAATACTTTTATAATTTTAATCCTTATTTTTTAAAACTTTATGATTTTAGTCCTTAAAAAATTATAGTGTTATGATTTTAGTCCCTAAAAATTTAAAAAATGTGTAAACTAAGTTTTAAAAAATGCCTAAGATACCCTTGTTCACTTTTTTTTTTTAAACTGGAAAAAAAAGTGCAAGTCTGAACTTGCATTTGCAAGTCTGAACTTGCACTTTTGAAAAATTTCAGATTTGGACTGCCAGTGAGGAGTTCACAGCCGCCGGTCGCCGGAGAAAAGGTCTTCGGTCGGAGGTCGGCCGGCCGCCGGAGAGTCGTTCGCCGGAGTGGAGGTCGCCGGTCGCCGGAGTGATGAAGTCGACCGTTAATGATTTTTAGATATGGGATATATTTGGAATAAAATGTTTTTAAAGGTTAGTATTGTCTTTTTAAAAACTAATGACAAGAGATTAAAAACATAAGGGTTATAAAAATAGGGACTAAAATCACAAAACAACGTGTGCCACGTGGCATTCATGATGATGTAACATACGGCCCCTTTTCCACCTCGTCGAGATTAGGAATCAGCCAACATGGATTCTTCTGCAAATTCATGAAGAAGTTGCGAGTTACAGTTTTTAAATAGCTCACAAATCCATTCAACCTTTTCACTTCAAATTTCCAACCACAAAATTTTGGCAGCAAAAACGAAAGATGTTGATCAGAATTCGCAGCAGAGATGGGTTAGAGAGAATCAGTATTGATAATCCCCACATTTCAGTCTCAGAACTCAAAAACCTAATCGAAAATCAGCTTAAAATTACTGTACAAAATCAAACCCTCTCAAAAGATCACAACTTGCTCTTGGCAAAAACCCTAGAAGACAAGTATCGATTCACCGACATGTCTAATCCTCAAACTCCAATTTCTTATCTCGGAATTTCTCATGGTTCCATTATTTATCTGGCTTATGAAGGTGAACGATCAGTCGCCGGACCAAATTTTAATCCTGCTGGTTCGTTTGGTCGGAAAATGACTATGGATGACCTAATTTCTAAACAGATGAGGGTTTCAAGGCAAGAGAAACCTCATTGTGAATCTATTTCTTTTGATCGTGATGCTGCCAATGTGTTTCAGCATTATGTGAATGAGTCTTTGGCGTTTGCGGTTAAGCGTGGAGGGTTTATGTACGGTAGGGTTTCGGAGGATGGGAAAGTTGAAGTGGATTTCATATATGAGCCACCTCAACAGGGGACTGAGGAGAATTTGATTCTGTTTAGGGACTCTGATGAGGAAAAACTTGTTGAGGCAATTGCGTTAGGGTTAGGGATGAGAAAAGTTGGGTTTATATTCACACAAACAATTAGTCAGAATAAGAAAGATTATACGATGTCGAATTTGGAGATTTTACAAGCGGCGGAGCTTCATGGGGAGAGTGAGTTGAAGGAGTGGGTTACAGTTGTGGTTAAATTGGAGGTGAATGAAGATGGTGGTGCAGATGTGCATTTTGAGGCGTTTCAGATGAGTGATATTTGTGTTAGGTTTTTTAAGGAAGGGTGGTTCGAAACTGATTGTGGGGAAGATGTTGATCCAAAGCTTTCTAAAATGAAAAAAGATGTGGTTGTTGGTGTGAAGGATACTAAAGAAGTCGATAATGATTTCTTCTTGGTCGTGGTTAAGATTTTAGATCACCAGGTAAATTGGTTTTCTCTAACTTAGTTGCTCTGATATCGTGTTAGATAAGATTGTTGTTATGTTGAATTTTTCTACATTGTTCATTCTAGTTGAGTTTGTGTTCGATAAGATTGTTATTATGTTGAATTTTTTTTCTGTCTGGTTGAATCACCATGTTAATGAATTGGTATTTAGAAGTGGCACCAGGACTTTCAGTTCGGGCTGGGTATAGATCTCCAATGCTAATGTGAATGTGGTAAAATAAGACTGCCACGTAGGATAAATAGACATTCTCTTTAAAAAACCTTCTCCAATGCTAATGTGAAGAAAGGATGTGATGATGATGCGGCGGTAGTTATTCTAGACATTGTGAAGTAGAATGTCTATTTCTAGACATTCATCTTCACAATGTCTTACGGTCCACATCAGCAAATTTTTTTTCCCTCCAAAATTTTTAGTTACTTTTTAAACAAAATAAGTTTGACCCATTCAAAAATTAAGTGCCACATAAGTTAAAAAGTCATCCCAAGACATTTGCATTGGAGATGCATTTTTTTCAACAATGTCTATTGTGAAGATTTTGTTGCCACGTAGATTAGACATTGTCTTATGAGACATGCCACGTAGATAAGACATTGTCTTCTAAGACTTTTGCATTGGAGATGCTCTTAATGTGGGAAACCTAGTTGAGTATGTAACTGCTTATAGTGAGTAGGTAACATATCCATGCAGTATCAGATTTTGTTCAATTTATAACTTTACTTCGGTTATTTTTGGTGCTCTGCGATCTAGAAAAGACCACACTATCAAACTAATATGCCAGAGAAATTTGGGTTTTTAGCCTTCCTTCATGCATTTATACGGCTAGGTTGAGACTCTTAAGCGCATATACATCTTATGGCTATGGACACGTGGTTTGATTTTCATCCCATGCCCAGCCTTCATGATTCAGACACGGGCTTAGGAGTAGTATGTTCTGTTTTTTGTTTAGTCGGTGAACTTGTAAATGTTGTAGGAGGTTCAGCATCTCCAGTATCTTAATTATGTTTACTTACGCATATTAGAACCAGATTCACCGGTTTGGTCGTTAGAGTGAGTCTTTGTATTCTTACTGATGAGTGTTGCAGTGTTCTTTGACTCTTTATCTCTTTTAAATCTGTTTTGGCTTCTAGAAGTTGAGAAATCCACATCTCTGATGCAATTATTTCCATCTGTCATATTTATGCTACTTTACTTGGTTCATGATGTATATTTTGATGGCACTTTATATTCCTAACATGACTTCTGATGATGATGCAGGGGCCACTTTCATCAACGTTTCCGATCGAGAACAGGAACACTCCAGTGATAATGAGAGCACTGAAGAATCACCTTGATAGGACAAAGAACCTTTCATTTGTAAAACGAATTTCAGATTTTCACTTGCTGCTCTTACTGGCCAGGTATTTAGACGTTAGGACAGATGTTCCTGCATTGGCAGAGTGTGTGCTGGCACAGACGGTAGTGCCAGAAGGTTACAAATTTCTAATTGAGTCCATTGCTAATGCTTCTTGAGATTTCTTGAATGCATTGTTGGAGAAGCATACATCTGGTAGTTTAGATGGGTTCAGAAGAAGTCGTACTCTGTGAATAAATATAAATAGCCTTCTAATTATAAATACCAACTATGAATGACTTGAGTCGAGCCAAGGGTATTGTATCAATTTATTTGGATATTTAATCAAAAAAATTTGTAGTGATATATTTGGTTTAGTTACAATCCAATTCTGTGTATGGAAGAGACCCTAGAGAAGTGAACCGTTAAGACATTTGTACTTCCAGTCATAAATTGTTCATAATGGAAAAGGATTGATTTATGAATTGTTGATTCTAGTCTTTCTGTGTGTTCAAGAATTTTGATTCTATTACTTATTTATGTGATTAGAATCTAGACTAACTAGGATTTGGAGCAAGTTTTTGGATGCTAAACATTCTGTTGATAGCCTGGAGAAAGTTTAGCCCTTACAATAAATTTCTTTTTACATTGTGAGGGAGAAAAGCTCCCCATATTTTCTTTTCTTTGAAATTCTATGACATGACCTCAAGAGCTTCTCTTGTTCGTCCAAGGATGTTGAAAACAGTTGCTGCAATGTGAGATGGTGTCAAGCCAGCTTCAACCATTTGATCGATGGGTGATCCATGGTCGATGTACCTATCTGGAAGAACCAACGGTCTCCACTGCACATGAGTTTAAGCCACTAGGTAAGTACTCCTGCAGCTAAGTTGCACAAATTCATCCAATAACGTATTAAGAAGAGTCATACCTTTGTTGTGCCGTCGAGAAGGCCATCTAAAGCCATGAACTGAGCAACATGAGACCCGAATCCACCAATTGATCCCTCTTCGACTGTGATTAGAACCTCATGTGATTTAGCTAAGCTGCGAACAAGGTCTTGATCAAGTGGTTTGCAGAAACGTGCATCCGCAACTGTCAACCTCAAGCCATGAACTTCTACTAAAGAAGCTGCAGCTAGACAACTTTGAACTGCTGTTCCATAGCCTAAGAGGGCCACTCGTTCTCCCTCCCTTAAAATCCTGCCTTTTCCAACCTGTGGAAAAATTTTCCAAGCAATTACCAACTGCTAACAGTATTCCTGAGATTTGCTTACTTTGGAAGGAAAGCATTTGTAGGTTCTGAGCTCTACTTTACCTCTAGTGGGATGCCTTTGTTCCCAGGTGGTAGCTGAACACCAATCCCATTTCCTCTTGGGTATCGGAAACAACTGGGACGGTCATCAATGGCAGCAGCAGTGGCGACCATATGAAAAAGCTCTGCCTCGTCTGAAGGAGCCATCACAACCATGTTTGGCAGGCATGCCATGTAAGTGACATCAAATGATCCAGAATGCGTTGGACCATCAGCTCCCACCAGCCCTGCTCTATCCATTGCGAACCTCACCGGCAATTTCTGCAGATCCACGTCGTGTATCACCTGTAATGTAAAACCCGTATCTCAGATTGGTTGCTATATATTCTGAGAATTCACATATTTGGTTAAAATATAATTATCAAGTAACTAAATCATTAGAACAGAAGAGGAGGTAGAGACATTATCAAGTAACTACATCATTAGAACAGAAGAGGAGGTAAGAGACTGTTGACTTGCCTGATCATAAGCTCTCTGCAAGAAGGATGAGTATATTGCACAGAAAGGTTTAAGGCCTTCACAAGCCAAGCCCGCAGCAAACGTAACAGCATGCTGCTCTGCAATTCCCACATCGAAGCACCGTGTAGGGAAGCGACGAAGGAAAAGGTTCAGGCCTGTCCCTCCACCCATTGCAGCATGGATTGCAACAATGTTGTTATCCACTTCTGCTTCAGCAATCAAAGCCTCTGCGAAAAATGTTGTGTAAGACTGAGTAGGAGCACTGGACTTGGATTGCTTTCCAGTGGCTGGATCAAATTTTGATACACCTGCATAAAGAAAATTTCAATTATTTAGTCTCTGTTTCTTGAATGAGATAGTTTTATTGAATGAGCTAAGTACTTATCTAATTACCATGATACTTGTCTGCAGCTTTCTCTGCGTACGGGTATCCCCGACCTTTCTCAGTTACAACATGGATGAGAACAGGCCCTGTTGTCTGGGTACTCTTCACCTCTTTGAGAATTGCAACAAGATCATCTATGTTATGGCCGTCAACAGGACCAATATAGTAAAGACCAAGCTCTTCAAACAGTGTTGAACCAGACCCGCTGATCATTCCACGTGCATATTCATCAACTTTTGCAGCCAGTTCATGCATAGGTCCTCCAATCTGCTTTGTAACTCCCTGCAATAATCTCAGGAAAGCTAAAATTAGTTTCATTTTAGAATAGTTTTTTAGATCCACGAATCTTGGGTTTGTTCTTAAGAACTTACCTTTGCAACCTCCCGTAGTTCTCTGAGGGGTCTGCTAGACTGCAACTTACTGAGAGCACTACTCAAAGCTCCTACAGGTGGTATGGGACCGTCGAGAGTTGCGGTAGGCAAAGAAACCTGTTTGTTATCATTAAGGATGACGATCATATCAGAGTCTAGGTACCCAGCATTGTTCATTGCTTCATAAGCTTGCCCTGCTGTCATAGCACCATCACCAATAACAGCAATCACGTTGTTCTTTTTGCCCTTCAAATCCCTCCCCACAGCCATTCCTGTTCATTGAGATACAAAAAACTTGAAATCAGGACTATCTGCAAATTTGAACCCAATAAACATGACAAGAATCCTGAATGTTTTGAGCTTTAGTGTAACGAATTCCTCACTCTATTTCACATAGAACCTTTTAATCATCTGTAAATTTTGAGGTATTTATAAAGAAAATGACATGGGATGAAACAGGGTGGAATAATAGATACCCAAGGCGGCCGAGATACTGGTAGAGCTGTGACCAGTGCCAAAGCAATCGTATTCACTCTCAGCGCGTTTAGTGAATCCCGAAAGTCCGTTTGTTTGTCTGATCGTCCCCATTTTTTCTCTTCTCCCCGTCAGGATTTTGTGTGGGTAAGACTGCAGAACCATTAAGGATCTTTTTCAGTAACTTAAGAGAACCATTTTTGTTTCACCATTTGCTTCAGAATTATGCTTACATATGCTTTGTAAGAAGAGCCTAACTATTAGTTATTGTCTATTGAACAGAACTGTATGCATAGCTGAGGGAAGAAGTTAACCTGGTGCCCAACATCCCATAGTATCTTGTCTTGTGGAGTATTAAAGACATAATGAAGAGCCACCGTAAGCTCAACCACACCAAGGCTCGAACCAAGGTGACCTCCGGTCTTAGAAACGTTGAAGATGACATCTGAACGAAGTTCGTCGGCGAGTTGTTTCAGTTCCTGCGTTCAAAAAATTAAGAAAACATAGTAGTATCTTTGACTGGGTATGTCTTCTAATTCAATTAACTATATGTTTACATCTTCTGTAATCTATTTACCTTGACAGATAGATTTTTCATGTGGATTGGATAATTGATTGTGTCCAACAGAGGAGTTGGTGGTCTCTGTGAATGATATTCCCCCCTCTCTGTTAGTGATGCCCAAACACCGCATGACCTTTTCCTGACCTGCACCAAGTTCACTAATTTTATCATAAATAGATTCTGATAGTAACACAAGTTTTGAATATTCTTTGGTGGGTTCTGCTCTAATTCAATTTTTTTTTTGTTTTTTCTGATAAACCCACAATAGAATATGATTTTATTCATGAAAAACTACCCAAAAAAAAAAACAGAAATAGAAAAATGAACAAAACCCAATCCTTTTTTTCTCAGTTGAACAACATGGGTAGTTGGTTTTTTTATCCAAACAAAATGGGTAAAATATAAAATCAGATATTTGATTACAGAAAAAAGAAGAAGTTGAAATTACAAACCTGAATATGGTGAGATTGGTCTTTCAGATCTGGTCCCCAGAAGAAATGGGTAAGGAGAGAACCAGGTTTCTGGGAATCTGAAGCTACTGTTCTGGATAAATGAGAAGGGAAAGAGAATGTAGAAGAGAGAGCCATTACTAAGAGAGAGAGAGAGAGAGAGAGAGAGAGAGAGAAAGAGAGAGATTATTTTCTCTAAGGAAGAAGGGAAGGGAAGACAGATAGAGCTTGGGAAACCCAAAAGTGAGAATAAGGATCTACAACAAGAATACAAAAAAGATAAAAAGAAGTTAACTAAACTAGAGCCTCTCTATTAACAACTAATACATTTATGAGAGAAATATATATATAGAATCAGATAGAGAGAGAGAGAGAGAGAGAGAGAGAGAGAGAGAGAGGAGGTGTATACCTACTAATCTTGTTTTCTTAAGTTCGTGCAGCTGATGAGGTTGTTGGTAGATTAGGAAGAGATTAAAGAATAACATGTGTGGTGGAGATTGGTGCACAAGGGTCCGGGTCACACCGACTTGGCTTTTTATTTCCACCCATACTCTTGTTTTTTTGGACCAATGCAGAGTCAGATAGATGGGAATACTTGTTCTTCTATTGGACCACGTCACTCAAAATCTACAATTGGATAACGAGATGATGATAACTATTATTATTAATAAGGTAAGAATTCAAACATTTATGATACTTCACGTACTATCATTTTACGTTAGAGATTGAAAAGATTTGATCAGCAACGCCGTGAATCTCGAGGCATTACCAATAACGGTATTTGGAACACACGGCAGGGTAGACTGACTCTTGACTTGCAGGTCAACCTTAACCCACACTCGGACCAGAAGCCTAATTCTTAATGAATTAAGGTTAGAGTTTGAGCATTCTTAATCCAGAGAGGTTATTGCACCCCTCTTAGAACGCCCCCTCTTGTGGGGCCCACATACGATGCATCTAAGTGCTGATTTTTTTATGGGATGTTCTTCTCAATATGTATATCATCATATTAAAAAATTAGTTCGTTCTAAAACTTCTAACCCCTTCAAATTAACTTTTGAAAATTAGTAACTATTTAGTAACTATTTGAGGGGTCAAATAGTTATCAATTTTTGATAAGTAATTTGAGGGGGTTAAAAGTTTTAGAACATACTGATTTTTTAATATGATGATTTACATATTGAGAAGAACATCCCATAAAAAAATAAGCCCTTGGATGCATCGTATGTGGGCCCCATAAGAGGGGGCGTTATAAGGGGACATTCTAAGAGGGGGTGCAATAACCTCTCTCTTCTTAATCTGTTGACCCCTCAATTTTACTAGAGTTAGAGTCGACGTAGACTAATTCCCTTATTTGAACAAGGTTAAATTAGTCAAGATTAAAATTTTAAAAAATAACCCAATCATGAATTAGTCAAAGGTAGAATTTAATAATTTTGACTAGCCACCTAGCCTAGGATTTTGTAAAAGCTACTCATTTCATAACTAATCAAGGTTCCCCACCATCCAATTCGTCTAGTGTAAACAATTTTACAACGGTTGACGGACATATGCAAATGAGGATAGAAGAGAACACGCCTTCTACCCTGGATTTTGCTCTGAATTGCAAATTGAAGCATCCACATTTCCTATTTGGGCCACCAACTTATAATATTTATTGAAACGACAGGGGGCAAAACTAAGACGTTCATAGTGGAAGTTACGTGTCAACGTTTGCCGTTCTTGAAAATGGCCACCACCAATGATGGAGGAAAAGTAGTTACTTTCGTTTTATCTGTTAGGACTCCATACAGTGTGGAGAACAGAGACGCCCACCAAACCAAACCCTTGCCCAATCAAAAATTCAAAACATGCCGACGGAGACAGGTTGGATCACTTTTATAGGAACACCAGACAATTGGATCAGTTGGGTCAACTGTGGGATTTGATTTTTTTTAGAGGAGAAGACTGTTGTAAGTGGAAAAAAAATGGTGATGATCAAGAAGTTCAATCAAATTTTGTGCCGACCCATATCTTGATTCTTATCAAATTGTCTTCCTGAGCAGTCAAAGTTGATGGGAATAATTAGGGTTACAAGAGTTGTTACTGTTGAGCCAGTTATGACCAGTGGATATTACAATTATATTAGGTGTTCACTGAAATGAAAATGCTCAAGTCTAATAGTCTATTGAATATTGATCAAAATCACAGCAATATGATCTGTATAAAACTAGGTATATCGTCGTGCCTCCGGCACGGCTCAAAACCTCGAGAGAGAGAGAACGGTGCTTACAGGGAAATTTGAGAGAGAGAGGGCAGGGAGAGAGAGGGGAAGCCTGCAGAGAGAGAGAGAGGGCAGGGAGAGAGAGGGGGAGCTGCAGAGAGAGGGGGAGCCTGCTTCAGAGAGAGAGAGAGAGAGAGAGAGAGAGAGAGAGGGCAGGGAGCAGAGAGAAATCGAGAGAGAGGGCAGGGAGAGAGGCTTATCAAGCAGCACACATTTTATAAAGAGGACAACTCTGCCCCCCGTCCTGAATTGTATAATAGACTACCCAGATGCCAAATTGGTCCAAAACAATCTGGAATGGAAGTAAATTTGTTGAACAATAAGATCCCTTTCAGAAAAAAAATTTAAAAAAAAGGGTCGCTCACTTCATCTTTGCCTCTGTAAACAGAACATGTCGATTCACCCGAGGGTCATACTTTCGGAACTCGAGCTTCTCCGTGAGCTTTCGAGGATTCTTTCGCTTTACATAAAAGAATCCGGTGCCAGCAGCTGAAACTAGCCTGATGAATATTGAACCACCCTTTGCCTTACCCATCACTTCTGATAAACTGTAAACCAGCCTATTAAATCTGCAAAAGTAAATACTTCAGAAGAAAATTATAATAATAATAATAATAATAATAATAATAATAATAATAATAATAATGAACAGTCATTAGGGTGACAATTAGTCTAACTTGAGAGAATCCATTGCAGTAGAAACACGAGATGATAAATATGTTAGATGTATACCCCTACTAAAGTTTTAAGCCTCTGCAATTGATTAGAAACAAATATATGGAAAGCGGAAGTTCAGAAGGTTCCAATGACTGGAGTCCCCAATGCAGAAGTAGGTTAGAAGATAATGATTTAAGAAAGAGTATCAGATCCTTGGTATCGAAAATTGTAAATGTAGAAGGATTGGACAAGTAACTTGAACAATTGCTTAGTACTGAAAATCTATAAATGAGTCTTACAACCTATCATGGACAAAGTTTAAACCCAACAGACTTCTAGGCCAAAAGTTGAACTGATCAAGTACCATTTTGTGTTATGTGCCTTGGGTAATCCCACAATGGCCAAGTATGGGATTGGAGGTAAGTTCTACCCTTGGGTTCATATCATTTTACCATCCACACTAGACCAATGTTTGAATTTCTCGCTGTATTGGTGTGCATTTCCAAAAGAGAGTGATTGTTTGGATGGTTACAATCATAAAAAAAACAACTACATAGATTTCAATCGTGAATACATTGTTCACATGATAATAGATAGCAATGTAGCATTTTACTCCCACTCTCCATCCCGTAGCAAATATTTCCATTGAGAAGGCAAAACATATCCATGAAACGGACAACAATAATATATACAAATAAGTTCAAGGGCCCTCCTCATCCAGTAAAATTCAAATCTCACAATGGGTAAGTCTACTCAATTTTTATTCTAACAATGCCATGTGAACTTGTTTCTAAATTCCTTCCGACCTCTCAATCCACTTATCCACTCTTCTCCAAGCTTCACGACATAAGCTCCTAATGATCGACCTACCTCCATAGAGCCACTTGCACTCTTTCTAAACTATAAAGCATCAAATAGTTTGAAGTATGCATTATCCAATAACAAGGAGCGAGTCTTTTATGCTGCATCACAGGCAAGTTGGGAGTGTATTTTGTCTCTCCTCTTTATATGTCAGAGTTTTGTTAGGGGTTCTACTGCATCCTACATGTTTTTACTATTATGTTTAAATTATTTAACACTGAAATGTTTGAAAAGATATTTTATTTAGGTGGTTACAGGACTAATATGTTAAAATCTTAGTTCAAAGAGAAGTTCTAAAACGTAAGTTAGTGTTCCAACGGAGTGGTTCATGGGTTTATCAAAGTGTGATTTTTTCTTCTTCTAATATAGTGTTAAATTGTTAATACATACCTGGAGTTAATTTAGTTTAGTCATAAACTCAACTAAAACACCTGCATTGATAACTTACAATCTTACATAAATTAAAGAAGCATGTTCAGACTTTAGCAAATCAGAGAATTGATTAGTTTCACTAAAATTTGGGTAGTTATCACATTCGCACGAGATGCCAAGAAAATCACATTGGAAAGCCAGTTTTGGCAGTTATGCAGGTGGCTTATGAAAAATATGGTGTGTTCAAGAAGAGAGGAGAAGACATCATAAAAGTTGCAATACTTTTATCAATAATGCTTACGTTTGAACATGCTAATGCAATTTGAAATTGAGAGTGGATAGATTCTCCTGACTGACACAGAAAAAGCAAACCATTTCGACCATGATTTCTAACCATTCAAGAAAACCCTTCAGAGACCTATAAATATAGCAAAAGAATCCATTTTTTCCCTCTTTAAAAAAAGGCATAAAATCATACCTTTGGTTCTGTTGCAAGAACTTCAAGATGCCAATGCTCAACACAGCGTCCCCTGCATTTCGATGCAGATTGTTATTAATTATAAGGTTTTCAATTGAAAATCTTCAAAATAATCTTTCTATACTAAATACTAAAATGAAAACTGCTATTTGGGCATGCATTGATGCACACTACAACAAGGAGAGAGAACAATTGCTTAAAAAACAACATATTATAGCTCAACGCCTATAAATCATTTTAGGCACTGAGACCAACAAGTATCCTAGTGACCATTCATATTGATCCTTGGAAATCAAAACCCCAGTAAGGAAATGAAATAGATACATAACATGAGGTCTCCACGCCCTAAAATGGGTCCAAAACAAGGGTTTTAATCTCCCTCAAAACTGAAGAACTAAAGTAGAGATCTAATCAGTCCAAAATGACTAACAAAACACTGGTTTAAAAACCCAAAATGTTAAAACTGAATTCAAGGGTCTAACCTGAGTTCGTCTTTGAGAATAGACCAGACCGGTGGATGCAAATCCCAGCAGTCAAGCAGCTCTTCTATTTCGTTTTCAAGGGAGCTTTTTTTTTTTTTTTTTTTGTCTCCGGAGCTGGATATTTACACCCTATCGTTTACTTGTCACACCCAAATCGTGCTTACACTCCAGTTACACCTACCCCATTTAGGGTACCATAACCCGTATGACCCGACCCGACCCGAAAATCTTCCTCTACTAGAAATCTAGAATTGTTGCAGAGATCCACAACTCTGTAAAACCAGATTTGGTTCTTCTTTGTTCACTAAATACCTAACCCTAGTAATTTGGGTATTGCTCTTTTCGTAGATTAGTCTCAAATCGAACATGGAACCAACTGTTGATCCCGCCGGAGAGCCGATCCCAACGTCGGCAGTGCTGATGGCGTCGTCGAAGCACATCGCGACGAAATGCAGAGGAGAAAACATGGCGTTCATCAATTGCAAGAAGAAGGATCCCAACCCCGAGAAATGTCTCGAAAAGGGCCGCGAGGTCACTCGTTGCGTTCTCAGCCTGTAAGGACCTTTTTTTTCCCCAATTGATGAATTCATATTTACTTGCTGTTTTAAGTTGTTTAGGAATAAACATCTCAAACATCATCAATTGTCAAATTAGGGTTTTTATTGGTTTTCTTTCCTGTGATGGATTCGAAAACATCTGCAACACTTTTGCATCGAGTGATAGTATTGGTTGACTTTATTTTTTGTTTGATCAAATTTGTACATTTTGATAGATAAGGGAGTTTAGTGGAAGTGAAATTGTTTTTCTCACAATTTGGTTGCGTCTAAGTAGTGGGTAGCTTATGTGGAGTTGAGAGGTGTGGATATTTGGTGAATGTAGGTTTTTTTTTTTTTTACTTGAGAAAAAATCTTCTTGATGAAGGCCAGAAAAGCAATATACATTTCTAGAGTTGGGCAGACAGTTTGATATGCAGAAAATCATGCTAATGTTGTTGAAAATTTTAGTGCTTCTCATGATTTAATTATCTCCCTGATTGTATGTGTGTGTACATAATATTTATTCTTCTATTGGTGACTGCGAATTATGGTATATTAGCTTGTCAAGTAAGGTTCATAACTTTATCGTCCAAGTCATGGTCAGAAGGGAGGATGGTGACAAATTTCTCTTAATTGTAGCTGATTTTAGGGATACAAAACTCTTTTACTATGTTGGTGTGATGGTAAATTCTCACGGTATCTAAGTGATTTGAATTGAAGGTTGTCCTCACAATGCTCTATCATGTACTGAACATTTGTTTTCCCTTCAATTGTTGTTCGGAAGTCAGAACTAAGTGTTTTAAATAGAAGCAAGGGGTCCTTGTGCCGTATTTCTTGTTGTTGCCACTCTACTTCTTTAGTGATAATCAATTGACCCTAGTTGCATGAACTTTGAATGGGACAGGACTTTTGCTTAAAAAGGTCATTCAAGGATAATAGCCTTCTAAAGGAATAATTAGTGGGGTTTTATTTTGAGAGGTAAGATGTCTGGGGCCTCTGGGCTGTAGAGCACCCAACTACTCTTCACTGACACAACACACGTGTGTTGGGTTAAACATACCAGTATTGGCCTGTGGCTGATCCCTTAACTGGTTTCTTGTATTCCTATACACTACTTTCTCCCTTTTCTTAATCTTAATCCTGTAACTAGGCTTCTGTAAAAACAAGTAGTGAGAACAGTAGAAGATACCTACTTTAGGCACTAGATTATTCACTCAATATTCTTGAACTTTTGTCTCCCAAGAGGAGTCTATCTGGCTTTCTATTCTTTTCTAAAGCGATGGATCTGTTATGTTATGGAGGTGGTTGTAATTTTTTCTTTCTTTCTATTGGTTTATACTATGTAGTTCATTGATGATTTGATTTGTTTAATATGATTGTATTGGCTTGCAGGTTAAAGGATCTTCATCAGAGGTGTACGAAAGAGATGGATGCTTACGCAGGATGCATGTATTACCACACCAATGAGTTTGATTTATGTCGCAAAGAGCAGGAGGAGTTTGAGAAAGCTTGCCCATGGAATGAGTAGTCAAGTCAAGGTTTCTCTGGAACCTCATGATGAATAATAATGGAAACAACCTACATGTAAGAGAAATATACTTACCAAGCTCTCTCTTAGAAATCTGGTTATGGGCATTTGATTGTGTTATTTTTGTAGGGTTCAGAGTTTTGTCAGGAATTAATCCTTCACTGACAGGCAACAATCCTGCCTTCGGAAACCATTTTCTTTATAAATGCTGCAGCGGCTATTGTTGTAGTCGATGTTTCTGTTCTCTTTTGTTCTGCTATAAACTGAAACTCATCTGCATTTTTGTGGTATTTCAGTCACTAATATGAAGCAATGTTGCATTCTAGCATCTGCCTTTTTTTTGTGAAGAAAAAGACAGTCTTCCATTTGATTTATCCAACTAATTTTTGTTTGTATGTTCTGTCTCAAGTAAAAACTCTTGCTGACTGTTACTAAGAAAATTGTGTAGCCTAAAAATGTGTCTTTAAACCGTAGATTAATCTTAAGACCATTCGACCAATAGAGCATCCCCTCTCTTTGATGTCGAAGAATTGACAAAATCTATTTGATCGAATGAAATATATATATATTTTCTGATGCATTCCTTTTGTTCTTTAGCTAGAGAGAGAAACTGTGATAATTAGTGACTCAAAAACCGTCTTACACAGAAGCATCTTCATATTAGTCAATCCTTGTTTACACAATCTTGGTGGGTAGTCCAATACACTTACCAACTCCATATAGTTTGTGATGTCAAAAGACGGTTTAAGTTTGGATTCGTAAGGGAAAAAGGATAATTGATGATGTAAAAGATGGTCTTGAACTAAGTAACCAGAGCGCGGATCGGAGCGGGAACGAAAGTGGGAGCCGGAGCGTCGGAGCAGTTGATTAAAAAATGTTCTTAGTTCTAAAATACTTTCGGAGCGGAAGCGTCGGAGCGTAGTTCGGAGCGGGAGCGCGAGGATCCGGAGCGGGAGCGTCGCCCCTATACTAAGGTTTCGGTTACTAAGGTCTTGAACCACATTCAAAGGTTATGCCAAGTAGAGGTCAGGTAATAAACCGCAACCACCATGACATGATTACAGCAGCAGCAGCAGCAGCAGCAGCAGCAGCATATGGTGTGAGGAGGTTCATTGTTGAAATGTCATATTCTATTAAGGAAATTGGTAATCATCCCCAGAATTTCCCGGGTTAGTTGAGAAGGAAAGCCATTAACGGGCAAAGAAAAAAGCGCCATTAAAAATACATAATAATGTCATATAAGGTCAAGGAAGGTGTCATAGAACGACATATTTATGCCTCTTCAGGAATGTGGAGGCCCCAAGTCCAACCGAGCACCGAAATTTTTTTGAACATTTTAAACTTTTAAGGGTCCATTTGCTAGCACATACAGACTATTAGTCACCGAATTGATCGACCTAAAAACCTAATTATCCACAATGATCAGATGGGTCGGGAGCCCTAATTTAATCAACAACATTGAAGTCCTGTGAATTTTTTTTATTTTTTTTTTAAAACCAAAACTTAAAAGACAAGCATCATCAAAATCAATAATTTAGCGATACACAATCTAACAGAATCTCATCGAATGGATCTGATCTTTGTGTCAGTATTTGTCGTTATCAAATTGCTACCATTTCTTATTATTACACCTTAAACTTGTAACTTGTTTATGGATAACATATCCAAATAACTGATTAATTAATCTAACTTTATCTTATCCAAACCATCTGATCAAATGGCTGTTTGTTTGATCGACGGTCCTGATGGAGGGGCATTTAGCATTTATCCAATTATGCACCAAATTTTAATTAAAAAAAAAAGGGATGGATCTGTTATGTTATGGAGGTGGTTGTAATTTTTTCTTTCTTTCTATTGGTTTATACCATAATCAAGGAAAAAAATAAAACTAAGATATAACCCCACTATAATCTGAAACTAAGATATAACCCCAAAGTTGATAGATCCGTCATCTAGCGGTCCCAACACTCATGTGCAGCTCTTTTAAAAGTCACATGACTCATGAAATTACTTAAATATCCTTTTTTTTCTTTTTTTGACAAAACCAAACCCAAGGTTAATTCGTTCGGGTTTAGTTAGACACGTGGTATACCTTTTAATCTACTTATCTATTTTAATTTAATCCAACGGCAAGGATCTAAAATCCTAATTTAACGGCTATGATACAAAATCCTCCTTCCCTTTCTCTATCCCACTTTTCTCTCTACTGTAAATCTCTTTCACTCTCCCCTTCTCTCTAATCCCGACCGCTATGAACAACCTGCTGTAAAGAGGGTTTTTATCCTGGTCGTTAAATTATAAAATTAGTTCCTGGTCGTTGGATTACACTGGGGGATGAAAAAGATTTGTCGCATATCTAACCTTAGCTGAATAAAAAATAGGGGTATTTAAGTAATTTCATTGGTCATATAACTTTAACACAATATTGGGCTGAAAGCCCTCCTTTTATACCAGTTTCAAGTAGAGGACAAGCAATTTTTGTTTTATAAGTCTAATCCCTACTTTTTAACGTTTTATAAGGAAAGGAGTTAATTCCTTCTTTTATTTTAAAACTCTAAAATTTTGGTACCTAAACTACCCTTCTCTTTGCTAACCACGTATATTTCTAACTGTTTTTGCTTGTATTGACCGATGACGTGGCAGAGAGAGAAAATAAGTTTTTTTAAAATTAAAAATGCTATAACTTTTAATCTACAAATTAGATATTTGCCAAATTTATATTTTTGGAAAGCATTTTTCAAGATCTTTAAAATGAGACCAGACAACAATACTAAATTCAAAAAAAAAAAAACTTTGTAATTAGACTATGAAAACCCATAACTGCTTGTATAATAAAAACGGTTATGCAAACTATAGATTGCATAGTAAAAAACGATGCAAATTATAATTTGCATCAGCTATTTTAAGTAGTTTTGAGCATATGCACTTCTCTAAGTCTCTATGCAACCAGATTGAATAAGAAAAAAGCTAAAAAATTACATTTTAGACAATGCAAACTATAGATTGCATAGTAAAAAACGATGCAAATTGTAATTTGCATCAGCTATTTTAAACACTTTTGAGCATCTACACTTCTTTAAGTCTCTATGCAACTAGATTGAATAAGAAAAAAGTTAAAAAAATTACATTTTAAACAATGCAAACTATAATTTGCATAGTAAAAAACGATGCAAATTGTAATTTGCATCAGCTATTTTAAATACTTTTGAGCATCTACACTTCTCTAAGTCTCTATGCAACTAGATTGAATAAGAAAAAAGTTAAAAAACTTACATTTTAAACAATGCAAACTATAATTTGCATAGTAAAAAACGATGCAAATTGTAATTTGCATCAGCTATTTTAAGTAGTTTTGAGCATATGCACTTCTCTAAGTCTCTATGCAACTAGATTGAATAAGAAAAAAGCTAAAAAGTTACATTTTAAACAATGCAAACTATAATTTGCATAGTAAAAAACGAATTTGCATCAGCTATTTTAAATACTTTTGTTTAAAATTATATTTTAAACAATGCAAACTATAATTTGCATTGTTTTTAAGCTTGGTAAATAGGTTTTTTCTGGATTTTTTTTTTTTTAATTTGGTATTCATGTGTGATCTTGTTTTAAAGATCTTGAAAAATGCTTTCCAACGATATAAATTTTGTTCAAATCCGATTTATATTTTGAAAGTTATGGTCATTTTTATGTTAAAATTCATTAATTGGGATTTGCTAACGTGCACCGTCATTATTAACAGATGGGTTTTTCGTCTTTTTACATCGCGCTAACGTGTGCCGAGGACTGTCCTTACATGAAAAAAAAAGCATGTCCTCTACTTCAATTTTTTTCCCATGCAAGGGCATCCTACTCATTTTCCGTAACTTTAAAGGAGCTGCACATGAGCGTTGGGATGGGTAGATAACGGATCCGTCAACTTTGGGGTTATATCTTAGTTTCTGATTATAATGGGCTTATATGCTAGTTTCTAATTAGTGAATGGGGTTATTAGATGAAAAAGCCCATATTCTAACAGTGCTGTTGTTTGGCCCAACCATATTACAAAATAAATGCCAGATGCTTATGTGGCATGGTGGGTCTCACTGCCACATAAGTTGGAAACCTCCTCAAAATACTTTTGTTTGGGGAAAAGTGGTGGGTCCTACCCTACCACATAAGTATCTGGCATTTGTTTTGTAAGATAGGTGGGCCAAAAAACTTTATTGATATTCTAATCACTTGTTTTTCATTTTTAAATTAAAGGTTTGTGTTAATGAAAAATCTGAATAGATCGAAAAAAAATTTGTCGTTTGTGAAAAAAATTACACTATCAAAATAAATTTGTGGGGTCAAAGACTAACGTAATTTATAGATCTGTTGTGGTAGAAATTTTTTTTTTTAATTTTTGATGAGGGACTATTGTCTAAATTATAATGACAATATGAAGATACACCGGAATCTACTAACAATAGGTGTGTGAGAAGTGCAGAATCACCGCCAAGATGACAAAAGAGTCGTCACCACGGACGAAGAGGAATGACACTATCAATATCCACAAACATACATCGTCACCGAGAAAGAAGAGACGACTTCACCATACACAAATAAAAAAATTATAAAATAGTGTTATGCGTCCGGAAAAAGAAATGCAATCAAACTTGAACCGCCAATCTACAAATTTTATAATATGTAAAGGGTCAAAGAATTCATGCCAGGCCGCACAACTTCACAAGAGCCCTTGGAGTATAAGTTTGGGCCCGATCTCAATAATTTTTTTTTTTTTTGGAGACATTAGCATTTTTCTAAAAGTCCTTTTTTTAGGGCAAGTACTATGGGAGTCTCAAACCTCTATATTGAAGAGGTTTGAGGGATAAGTCAAGTACTAAGTTGGGAGTTATCCCTCAAACTCATCTCCTCAGCCTCAAATTTACTCATATTTGAGGCTGAGAATAGATGAAAGAGGGATCGACATAAGGACTAGAAGGCGCTAGACGAACTAGAGGGCGACAAAGAGAGTGAGGGCAACAGTCCCTTTGTCGCCAATATTTTTTTTTTCTTAAAGTGGTTTGTTATATTTTCAAAACTTTTTTTTGTTTTCAAAACTTTTTTTTTGTATGCCAGTTTTTGTGTGTTTTGAAACATCAAGCACGTGGAGCCCATTTGGATGTGATGCAATAGTTAATTTTTGGTGATGTTGTTCTCCTCACCATGCAAATCATCCTTACAAAAAATTATTCCATTATAAAATTTCTAACCCCCTTCAAAAGTTGATTGAAAGTTAATGGTAAGAAGAACGGTGAGGAAAAGAGTCAACTTTTGATAGGGTTAAAAGTTTTAAAATATGATGATTTTTTGTGAGGATGATCTACATGGTGAGAAGAACAACCTCACCAAATATCAACTATTGGATCACATCCAAGTGGACTCCACATGCTTAGTGTTTCGAAATGTCTATAAACTTTTATACAACAAAAATAAGTTTTGAGAACAAAAAAAAAGTTTTTAAAACTACAAAATTTTGGGCGACAGAGGGATTGTCGCCCTTCACTCCCTCTGTCGCCCTCTACTCCTTCTATTGCTGCCCCAAATTTTTGTTCATCGACCTTAGTACTTGTCCCTCCCTCTAACTACCATTTGAGGCTAATTGCACTAAAAATTAGGGTATACCATTTATTTCTCTAACTTTTATATGAAATCTATAAAGTAAGATCCATAGAATCTAAAATTTCTCTCATCACAATCTAGACTTGCCAGTCCATCTCATGATTCTAACATGATAATGTGAAAATATCGCAGGGCATTATCATTCCCATCAGTTATTATATCCAAAAAGCTGTTAAAAAGCTCGGTAAGCGGCATTCGGCCCACGTGGCAGTAGGTATGAGGACACGCGGTAAGTATGAAGACACGTGGCATCAACTTCCTTTTAACTGAAACATCTGTTTGGCTGTCAGGAGAATTAATCAGAAAAAAGTGGGACTCCTCTCTTAACCCGAAACACCCTTCTAGAGGAGAAGAAAGATAAAAGATGAAATTTTGATAGTAAGGGATTTTTGCAGATGTTCTAGACAAGCCTCTTCTTTCTTTTTCGAGCTTGAAAGAGAAAGAAGAAGGCTCTATATATACTGTTTACAGACGTTTTGATTTGATCTGATTTGAAGAGAATTAGAGAGAGAGAGAGAAAAAAAACTGTTTTTTAAGATGATCAGATTGTGGGTTATTGTTCTTCAATTAACAGAGATTTTTGTTAGCTCTGCTGTACATTCGGTATATGGGTTTTACATATTCAGCACAGGTGTGGCATCAGATCTGTCACAAACTTTAAATGAATGTTTTAGACCCAATGTGAGCTTTGGGTTGACAGAAGAACCTAGAAGAAGAACAGATTTTGACGGGTTGCCTCCAATTGTTCTAGTTCATGGGATCTTTGGTTTTGGAAAAGGGGTTTGTGAATTATTAAACTTTGATTTTCATGAAATGGGCTCTTATTTGTTCTTCAAATTTCTTTTTCTTTTGTTCCCTTCATAATAATGGAGATGATTGTTTGTAGAGGTTGGGTTGCTTGTCCTATTTTGCTGGAGCAGAGAAGAAGGATGAAAGGGTTCTTGTTCCAGATTTGGGTTCCTTAACCAGCATTTATGATAGGTAGGTTTTCTAAACACTGAAGCTACATATTGAGGTTCATTTTTGGATCTCTCTCTCTCATTCTAGTTTTGTTGCAAAATTAAGGGGTTGCACATTTCAGGGCACGTGAACTATTTTATTATTTGAAAGGAGGGCAAGTAGATTTTGGAGAAGAGCACAGCAAAAATTGTGGGCATTCACAGTTTGGAAGGATTTATGAGCAAGGTTGGAAAATCTAATTCCTAGCCAATTTTATACTTTGTTTGCAGTTTTGGATTTTTTTTCTTTTTATTATTTATAGGGTGTACAGTCCTCTTAGAGCACCTGACATCAGTCCTTCCCCATTTCTTAAGACTTTATCGGGGAGTGGCATTAAGAGGTAAAACTTTGATTCTGGCCCTCAAACCCATTAAGTGCTTCTAAGTGATTAGAAACAGCTTATTACTACTTAATGGGTTCAAAGCCCAAAATTATAAGTTCTTGGGGAAAAACAAAGCTATTTTGTTTGGGTCTGTCAATAATTAGTGGCAAAAAAACAAACATTCTATAACATCAGTTAATTTTCTTTGTCATGTTTTTGGTTGGTGTGGTTGAAATGCAGGAAACTACCCTGAATGGGATGAAGATCATCCAATTCACTTTGTAGGACATTCAGCAGGAGCTCAGTTGGTTAGGGTGTTGCAGCAAATGTTAGCAGACAAGGTTAATTAACCCATTTTTAAAAGCGAGAAGAGGTTAATTTTGGTAATGAAGTTGGGTCTTATAGCTAGTTATTAAGAATTATGTTTTGTTCAAATTTCAGGCTTTCAAAGGGTATGAAAACACTAATGAGAACTGGATATTGAGCATAACTTCATTGTCTGGAGCTTTCAATGGGACTACTCGAACCTACATAGATGGGATTGAGTGAGTTTTTTTTTACAGTTCTTTCTAATTTTCTTGATTTCGTGAACCTAGCCTCTAAAAAACTTCCAAACTTTTCAGTCCTGAAGATGGGAGATCAATGAAGCCTATCTGTTTGCTTCAGTTATTGAGATTGGGGGTTATTATCTATGATTGGCTTGATATTCCATGTCTTAAAACTTACTACAATTTCGGGTTTGATCACTTCAATATGTCGTGGAGGAAAATCGGGGTCTTGGGTCTTGTAGATTGCCTCTTGGGAAACTCGGGTCCGTTTGCTTCTGGTGATTGGATTCTTCCTGATCTTACTATTCAAGGATCGATTCGACAAAATTCACATCTCAACACCTTTCCAAATACATTTTACTTCAGTTATGCCACTAAGAGGACCAGGAAGTTCATGAATTCAACAATCCCTTCAAGCATTTTTGGGATACATCCAATGTTTTTCATCAGAGTCTTGCAGATGAGCCAATGGCGTCATCCTCCCCATGTTTCTCCTCCTTATAAAGGATATAGGTGAGCGGTTTCTTTCCTCGATCAGTTATATATATTAAGGCTTCTGAATTCCAGAGTTTTATCATTACTGTGTTCTTCTGTGTTCATTAATGGATATTTGTGATGTTTTGTCTATATATGCAGGGATGAAGATTGGCAAGATAATGATGGAGCAATGAACACTATATCGATGACTCACCCTCGTCTTCCTACTGAACATCCTAGCTACTTGGTACAAAATGACTCTGAATGTCAGCCTTTGCAACCGAGCATCTGGTTTGTCATCCTTCCTACCATAATCTTTATATATATACAACCACCATGATCACTGAAGAGTAGACTAACAACTATTAAGCAAAAACAAAATTAAAGAGAACAGCAAACTTACTATTCCAGTTTTGCATGCTATCCGAAGAACTTAGGGTTATAGATCTCCTTGAACAACTCTCATTCCGAAAAACAGAAATTACTCGTACACCAATAGAAGTCCTAAAAGACTACATAGAAAAGAGAACCCCAACGACGAATTAGCATACCCGCCTAGTACAGCCATTGCATCTGACTAGGCCAAGCCATAAAACAGAAAGACATCCAACAACCACCCCCCCCACCCCCTCCACCATATATGCATTTCAACTATGTTATAGTTTTTTTTTTTTTTTTTGATCGTTGAACAATGTTATAGTTCCAAGTATATGAAACATTCCGACAGTAACAAACTGTTTATCAACATAAATTATGAGCTAGCTATCATAGCTGTCAAACGCACATTACCATCTCCATTGATCCTCCAAGAACCTTAACTTCTTTTATGAATGTTAATTTCAACTTTACCTGAAAGACACTCAACCCCATTTTCTTATATATTTGTGTTTGGTTGAACACAGGTACTACAAGATTGTTGAAGCTGATCACATATTTTTCATTGTAAATCGGGAGAGAGCAGGTGTTCAGTTCGATCTGATTTACGACAGTATTTTTGAGCGCTGCAGGAAGCATATATTCAGAACAACTCCACCAACGTTACCCAATCAAACCCATCAATAGTTCAATCTGCATTTGCTTAACTTTACACAAAAAGAATGAAAAAAAAATACCGAAAAAAGGTCAACTACACATATTTGTCTTGGCTTGAATGTGTACGTGATTTTTCTTTTCTTTTTTCCTTTGTTTTACCAGTTATCAAGCTGTCCATTTTGTAGTTTTATAAGAAACTAGCAATATCGCTATGGTACCGCTCTAATTAGGGTTTTCAAAAAAAAAAAAAAAATTTAAAAAGTATTCCAGTTATTTAGTTTGTAGAAATTAATTGTTCATTCTCTCCACACGCGCTTTGCGCGCATGGTTGAATGTCCAACGGCATGACTTAATAGCTCGTAATTAGGATTTGTGAAAAATTATTTTTAAAAAAAAAAGATATTCCAGTCGTTTAGCTCATGGAAATTAATTGTACATTCTTCTCGCACGCATTTTGCGCATTTGAAAGCGCGTGGGTTGAATGTCCAAACGCGCTACGACCTTGCCCACACGCGCCCTTGGATCCATTCCATCGTAGCGCGCGCTACGAGCGCACCTACACACGCGCCCTTGGATCCACTCCACGTGACTACACTGTCAAGTGTCAAGTGTAAATCAAGTGTAAATAGATAATTATGGCCGCAGGATACATCTAGTATTTCTTAAAGGGTGAAGGACAAACTGGTCTCAAAAACTTTGAAGGGTCAAAGACAAATTTGTCTATTTGCAAAAGTAAATGGGTTGAATCTTAGTAACCGAATCTTGGTATAGGGATGACGCTCCTGCTCCGGAACCTCGCGCTCCCGCTCCGAACTACGGTCCGACGCTCTCGCTCCGAAGGTATTTTAGAACTAAGAACATTTTTTAATCGGCCGCTCCGACGCTCCCGCTCCCACTTTCGTTCCCACTCCGACCCGCGCTCTGGTTACTTAGGGTTGAATAAATCGTAGCCTTCGGATCAATTTACATCGATTTGCAGAAGATAAAATCCAAACCGTCAGTTTTCTCTCTCTTTGACACAACACAACACTATCTTCCTTTATTATATACTAGGTATATCGCCGTGCCTCCGGCACGACTCAAAACCTTTGCGGAGGAGGGAGAGAACTTCAGCAGATCTGCCGGTGGCTGTGGGGAGGAGGAGCCGACACAGATCGAAGAAAAAAACTGTAAGGGGAGAGGGGAGGTAGAGAGAAATCGAGAGAGAGAGGGCAAGGAGAGAGAGGGGGAGCCAGCTTATCAAGCAGGACACAATTTATAAAGAGGACAAATCTGCCCCCCGTCTTGAATTGTATAAGAGACTAGGTATATCGTCGTGCCTCCGTCACGGCTCAAAACCTTGTCCATCCTCCCAGATGCGCTTCGCGCGTGTGATTTGGATGTCCAAATGTGCTACGCACTTTTGTTCTACGCGCGCTTCACGCGCACTCACACACCTCCTACGCGCGCTTTGCGCGCACCACACGCATTAGAGTTTGGTATTCCAGTCATTTAGCTCATAGAAATTAATTGTTCATTCTCCCCACACGCACATTGCCCTCATGCGCACATCCACCTACGCACCCTTGGATCCACTCTATGCGACTCCACCGTCAAGTGTAAATCAGGTGTAAATAAATAATTAGGGATATATAAATAGAGGGGGTTATGTCGATAGAAAGACGATGTAAGTAAAAAGAACTCACTTGAGACGTAAATTCTCAATGTAATTAGACATCTAATAATCATAATTTAGGAGAGTTGTAATCCAAGCCATTTTTAATGATATTATACAGGATCAAATCATCAGATATTGTGAGCAAAAAAAAAAAAAACAAGTAAAAGCCAATAGCCATTCATATGATAGGATTCTCAATCCGACTTGCTGACTGAAAATGATCGTCTCGTTGACAATGGAAATACAATCTCATTAATATTACTGAGGACTCCTTTATCGTAAATATTATCCTTAACAACGATCTCTACATCTTCTAGCGGAGACTTACGGAAAAAGCCCCTCCATTTGCTTTCCGATGGTTTTGTCTCTCCAGTCATCCCACTGATACTCGCCTTCAGTGCTGCAGCGCTTGCCTTTGCTTCATTTATTTTTGTCTTCCAGCTAATGTAGTCCTGCCATTTGAATGTCTGTGGCATGGAAATAATACAACCAGAGATGTTATACAAATTCCTGGAATTTTTGAACTACATTAAACTCCACTATCCGATTAGTGATTAGCGATTAGCGATAAGCGTCAGACGAATGGTGGAGTTGACAGTTTTAACTCCAGTCCCCACCTATCACATGGTGGGGTCTCTTGACTCATGGTAAACATGGGTCAGCAAAATCACACCCAAATTCCTGGGAGAGAGGTTTCCCTCCCAATAAGCCAATGTAATATTTCATAGCCCCCTACAATCATCAATTACTTGATTACACCAAAATCTGCAAAGTGCTCATCAATTGACAGTGCTAAGGAGCTGCACTAGCTACCTATTAAGAACCCAAAAACTATATCCAGTAAACAGTAAGAATGACATACCTCATTCGTGGTGGTGTTTGTAAGACAGAGGTGGGCATGGTACCCAAAGAAGCCAGCCAGTAGCATAGAAACAATGGCTAAGAAGACCATCAGAAGTATTTGCGTGTTATACGAGCCCAACAACCACTGTTACATTCCAATACACAATTCAGGGAGGGGGGAAAGGCAAGCAAAATGTGCAAACTGTTCAAGGATCAAGGTTATAAAGCATGGGGAACATCCAACTATGGATGGTTGGATCTAGCTCTCTATGCACCACCAGCAGCAAATGTTTATCAATTCATAACCAAGTTGACACCGACCAAATGACTGATCAATAGAAGTATGTGCAGTATTCCATACAAAATCATGAGTTGGAGAATTATGATTTGTCCAATTCAATCAGGTTTTCAGGTTATCAGAATCAATTGACGAACACAACCAATGAGCATAAACAAAATCTGTACTCCAAACTGTATTTCCACTTAAGATTCAAGTTTTAAGGACTTGGTAAGACCATAGTTTGAGCAATATTTCCTAACCTGCACAATATGGGGAGCTAAGCTGTAGAACGAATTTTCGATGCCATAATAAACTGCAAAGGAGAAATAAAGACAGCTGAACTTTCTGGCGTTATGCTCGTGAGCAACTCATTCATCAATGAACATATACTCAAAAGGCAAATCAACTTTACCTGTTAGAATGTATGTAACCTTGAACTCTTTCAATTGACCGGCAAGTACCAACACGATGGCAATTGTTCCATACACACACAGAAGGAAATGCCTGCAAAAGCAGCAGTTAGCATGTGTAGTTCAAAGAATCAAGGTAATGCAGATTGCAGATTTGCAGCATCTACAGTATAACTTAATTAAAATTGGGGATGGACAGAGATACAATTTAGTGTGGAAGCACCATAGCCACTTGATTTGACTTATTGGGATTAATGATCAGAAAATAAAATGAAGAAAACGACCAATTGGAACTGGTCTCTCTCCCAGTGGTTGGAGACTTGGAGCTACCATACACAAAACTTTCCCATTTCTAACACAGAGTTCAGGTAACATGGACCATCCCACCTATAAACAACTTGCCATTTCTAGCATGGAGATCAAATAACCAGTAAAGTATAGTTATATGGACTATGTGATAGCTGTAGAACTACACAGAAGACTATGGCAGTTATCCAGTTGAAAAAAACAATGCATGAAACGAGATGCAAAATAACGAGGACTCACCAGAGTAGAAAAGCCATGAAATACCGGGTATTCTTCTCTCCTATGCAATTATTCTGAAGGAATGATCCAAAGTTAGAGAAGTGGAGGTGGAAGTGCACCATATTGTATGCACTTATTACTCCAATGGAAACTTCTAATAAAAAATAATTAGCAAAAGAAAAGAAAAGAAAAGTGAAAAGATGAACGAACCATCCATCCACAGTGGTGGTCGAATCTAGCAACACAACGATCACATATGCTGCAGTGCTTGGACCTAGCAGGTCTACATGAAGAAACAACTCCCATCAGGGGAAAATATAAAAACGACTTCTAAAGAATTCTGTAACTACCAAAATAATACCACAGACTTTGGGATCTTGCATGTGAAGCACTCTTTCTCAGAAAATATGATATTGTCATAAGGATAAGCGGAGAGGTATTGAGTAACATTCTCAGCTTTCACGGTTCCTGGATCAGAAAAGCTAGTCAATAGAAAGAGTACAACACCAACAGCAACTGCCAACAAGCTTGTGTACCTGCAAGAACATTTTACGTCTCACTGATCATCATGATGCGTAAGAGAGAGAGTGTGCATGCATATCTTCAGCGGTACCTGTGCACTTGAGAGAGATAATAGCCAGGAATATAGCTGAAGGATGTTTTTACAACAATATAATATGTTACTCCAATTATTGCAAGATATATTATCTGCAAAAAAAGAAAAGGAAAAAAGAAAACATCAGTGGCCTAAATCTGCTACGTGCAATATCTGCACGAACTAAAGAAATAAATAACAAATAAGATTGAATTGTTATTATTATTGTTCCTCTACTGATTATCTACTAGATTCAAATAGTACTAAGACAAAGATCCATTTGGATGACAATGAACCACATGTTCCACATCTGAAGCATATTACCTTCAGTATTAGATAATTACTTTCGCTAAAGAAAAAGTAATTGTACTGTAGATTAGTTTGCGTACCCATCGGGACCCTTATTTCTAGAATAATTTCAAGTTATTGACTTTAACCTTCCATACCAATGTTGAATCAGACAGTCATTAAGCTCATATAAATTTTTGTTCTTGCTTAAAGTGTTTACATTGCCAACCAGCATGTTTTCAACTAGAGCACAATTCCCACTCTTAGAGGTACTCCACCAACTTATAAAATCCAGAAAATTAATCCATACTATAGACTGTGATGCGTGTATTTCTGAACACGCGGTCTGATCAACCTCTTAAGGTTTCTAAAATTACTATACAATTCATATTGATTCAATTAAAAGAAATATGAAGTTTAACAATGACATGAGTAGTTGAAATTGCCCATGAAGCCGGTAAGAATTATCAAAACCAAGAAAGTCCAATTTCTTAAACACAAACTAAAGAAGGGTATTAGGCAAAACTATAGATTATCTCCGGAACAGATGAAAACCACAATCACCCTTCTAACTAACCAAAACAGCTAAAAGAGAAAATAGAACTCCCAAATGAAGATGATTCAAAAACAAGATACAACATTGAACCTTTAACATAACATCGAAGAGCATCTAAAGTGGGGAGAATTCAGATCCAATTATAGAGCAATTACAAGAGAAATAAAGAAGAAATTAAGTTGGAGATCAAGAAAAGAAGAGATTATTCAAACAAAAAAAAAAAGTACCTGTAAGATTGGGTTTGGTCGATCACAGCAGAAAGACTCGACAGAGAGAATTGCATCTTTGCCTTTAGACCCAAAAATAAGCACCATAAATCTCCTAAAAAAAAAATAATAATAAGTTGCAGAGTTAAGGATTAATATTGAAACAACCAATCAAAAAGAAATGAAAAGAGAGTTGGTGGGTGGAAGGAGGGAGAGGTAAAGTGAGTACAGGAAATAATCGTAGGCACCGACTGTAAGGAAGTAATGGATTCGTTCGATGAAAGTCCCCTGAAAAATTGGCCATTGCCCGCAGAGGAACGAAACCACGACCAGAAGTGTGATGCATCCATGGCACACCAGTATCCACTGTACACCCATTTCTTTCTCTCCCACAAAAACAGAGAGAGAGAGAGAGAGAGAGAGAGATTAGGTCAACAAAGAAAAAAAAAACAGGTTTTGGTTGTTGTTTGAAAATTTTCCTTACTAGAAAGAAGATGCAACCATAAAAAAAAAAATTAGGGAAAAATACTATCTTTCTTTATTTTGTGGACAATTCTATAGTAACATACAGTACACTATACACCAGCAAAAGCTAAACTCTAAGGTATTGTGGGGCCCACATTAACTTGACCAAATTTGTGTAGGTCAATCTCACAATAATCTACCTCCCCTCCATGATGTTTGATTTAAATCCTAAACCTCTTTAATAAACCATCTCATTCTACCATTCTGATAACATGTTAAAACAATTCTCTGAAAAAACTAAAATTTAAATTAATTGTCAATATTATATTTATGTAAAAATAAGATTTAAATTAATTATCAATATTATATTTATGTAAAAATAAGATTCACCCCGCTATCCATCAAGTTTATGTTTTCAAAATGTTTTGTGGTTGTATCATAATCATAGTTTTCAAGTTCAATACATAAATGTCATTATATGTTAGGACACGGTTTGATTACAGTGGCCACACTATTATTTCTAAATAATTAAAAACAAATTCAGAATTTATAGTTATATCAATGTTTTGAATTGAATAATAAATTTTATAAATTATTATAACGCGGCTAGATGGCTAAGATGACTCCTCCATCTCTGTTGAATTTGCTCAACTTTGGCTCCCCGAGCATAGAAATGCATGCTTGGTCAAAACTCAAAATGATGTTTATTTTCTTTTTAGATTTGAACTTCATGGTCACATTTGAAAAGTCACATAAAGAAAGGAAGATTATTAGGCTATTGTCAGCACAGAATGATGTTATATGAAAGTTCTCCTCCCACGGCTATGAGTATGGGGTCCTCTCCTCTCCCAGTTAGTTCTATTTTTTTCTTCCACAAGGGCGAACAAACGAACGAAAAGATACCAGAGGATTGATTATCAAACCTCCTTTCAAAAACCTATAATGGTTTGCAACTTTGTATCCATATTTTCATTTCTCTTTAAGGGAAGGTGTGGATGTATTCCTCCTTTTCCCCAATGCTAAGGAAAAAAAAAACTCTCCTAGCAAGACTGTCCACCGAGAAATTAACTTCTCTGTAAACAGAGGAGAGAGTGAAAATTGTGCTTAACATTGTTCCACCTAGCTCAAACTCCCCAAGGACCGAGTCTTTGGCAAAAATTATTGATGGCTGAAGTTGAATCCTACACCACCCGAATTGATGGTCCTCTCCCAGTTCTAAAAAGCTGGGATCAAGGCCTTTTCCTAATATCTGAACAAGATGGCATGTCATCATACTAAAAATAAGTATAACAATTTTGTCCAGAAATCCACTATCAAGAACCTATATTGAGATTCAAATATCTTTCAAGTCTAGAAGTCAGAAATCCAGTTCCATCAATCACACTGCTTACGACCTGAACTACCTCCCTCTGCTCTAGTAACTGACCATATTACACCTATTCTTCAGGAAAAACAATGGCTGGAAAGAGCCACTGTTAACACAAAGCACCCGTTGTGTAGAACCATCATGGGCGAGGACTGCAAGAGTAAAATAAGAACAATCAATATTCTGCTCCACGTTGTCTCAAAAACAGTTATCTTTTTTTCAATCAAAAGAAATTATAAGATCCAAGTGGGTCGGTCCATCGAACCAACCAAAGATATGCAATCAACATAAGTAGGTGTCAGTGGATGGACAACCGACTTCAGGAAGATAGAGCTGACCAACATTGTGGGACTAATAATTTCTGACCTTAAAACAAACATATTGAGTTGAAAGAAATACCTGTAGGAACGAGACCTCGATGGACTGCGACCGTTCTCTTTCAGCCTCGGTGACATCCTGTCTGACATGTAATTTTTCCCATTGAGGGGAGAGGGAGACCTGGAAATGGATCCTCGGTGATATTCATCTTGAGCACCACGATCCCTTTCTCTGCATTTTGCCACCGTACCCATTAATTCAGCCCCCCCAAGAAGGAATAGTTCATTAAATAATGGAGGGGAACAAAAGCAAGCAAATGGGATAATATATCAAGGTAAGACATTCAATGAACACCATATCTAGCTCTCAAGTGGAAGAGAGAACACCCATTCTCCAATTTCAAATGCTCAATAAGATTTAAAACATTAATTAGCAGTATAAAGTTCAGGTATGATACATACTTGTATACTAAGATAAGAACAAATTTTATCAAATAACCCAACCAAAACCAAGAAAAGAAATGCCATCAGATTCTGTTTGTTGTTGACAGGTCAGGAAAGCTCTTAAAGTCCTGTTCATAATCCAAGTGTTGGAAACCTCACCTGTTCCTTCACAGAATCCAGAACAATAACATGAAACTTTTGATCCAAACACTTTTTCAACTATGCTATATAGTGGAGCACTGGTTGATCAGCATCTGATAATTTCACAGCTCTCTTTGGCCCATTCTTTCTAAAACCTCATATTACCTTCGTTACTGAAAAACCCCATCCAGATGATACTCTCTAGCAATAAGGACTTTGTTGGGTTTCCATTCTCTTTGGAACTATAAGCTCTAGAATCTTTGTTCAAACTGAATAGTATGCAAAACCAAGATATCAAAATGTAGACCACCAAGAAAAATATAACTTTATCATGATTATAGTAGAACTCACAAACCATGATAACCTGGTTTTGACAGTTCCATATAGTAGTGCTGAGCCTTACAAGCCCAAACCCAAAAATGGGAAGGTCCAAGCAGTTTGTAGATTAGATTCGACGAAGGTGAGAACATTAATGGGTACTTCTGGAGTGGCTTCGAAAGAAAGCAAGCAAGTCAGTCACTTTAAAGTCTCTAGTCTTTACTAACCCATGTATTCTTTATGTATCACTTTTCACTTTATAATCTGCATGAAATAAACCACCAGCAGATATTATTCAGATACATTGCAGGACATGCTACATTTGGCCCAAGAGAACATGCAGCAAATATAAGAGAATATATGGATGGACGGCCATCAAATTTCATTAAACCCTTTACATTAAAAAACCTACAAGGATATCTGAAACAGCCATCAAACAAAAAGAAAAGAGAACTAAAAAAGGAAAGACAGATGTTCTCTAACTGGTTGAAACCATTTAACAGAAGTACAACAGCAACATATTCCCTAACTTAAAACTCAACAAATGTCTAATAACAATAACCAATATGCAGGCTCCAGTTATGATACATTTACCAATATGATGAATTATAGTAAACTAAAAATGGTAAAATGTATACTCCATGGAGTAATTTTAATCTCCGCGCAGTACAACCTACAAATTGAATAGAGCAGAAAGGATTTACATCAAATAGGCAACCTATGATGTGGTTTTCATCGAAGTTCAGAGAAAAAAAAAATCATTATAAAGTACAGATAAAATTGTTACAAACACTATCATTTAAAAATACTAGATAAGGAATAAAAAGATCATCAGGGATCATTGATTTGTCATTCTGGTCAAGTAGGCAGCTAGAACATTAATATTTGAGAAGTATGCATGGTATTAAAAGAGTGAAAAAACAAACCCCAATGTAAAATCATCCTACACGAGTAACTCACCATCTACCAAATCAAAAACCATTTGTCTCAAGACCATCATTTCAAAGTTCTCCAACACCAAGTTGATCCAACACCCTTGGCTCAGGAACCCCAGATGCTGAGTTGAAAAGCCAATTCAACTCTTGGCATTAAAAATGATTTATCTAGGTCTTTGACTATCGAACTATCCATAATAGTATAATGATTAGTTTATCAGTACCAGGCCAGTTTATAGTTAGAAAAAGAAATACCGAGTCAAAATCCAAGTGGACAGATGAAAGATGCAACAAGTCTGATGAAAAAATGATTAAGAAACTATATAATTATCCAAGAATAGATAATTCTAGCTCCAATGTACAAATGCATCTAACCAAATAGAGAACTGATGAACATGATGTGAAGGCTTAAGCGATAAAAAAAAACACTGACACGAAACTGGTCAAAAGTTTATAAATGGAAATGAAGAGCAGATAGTCAACAATATGTAATCCCAATAAGCATGACAGAAAAGTATCTGGGGCGGATGTAACCAATATCTGACTGGTGAAGGTGATCGTGAATACCTTGCGTCATGCCTGACTGGTGAAGGCGATCGTGAATATTCATGCCTCACTGGTGAAGGCGATCGTGAATACCTTGAGTCACGCCTGTCTGGTGAAGGCGATTGTGAATACTTTGAGTTGCGCCGGGGTGGTGAAGGCGATCGTGAATACTTTGAGTCGTGCCTGGCTGGTGAAGGTGATCGTGAATACCTTGAGTTGCGCCTGGCTGGTGAAGGTGATCGTGAATATGCTGCCATAGAGAAATATCTTAAACAATTAGCCAACAAGGAAAGGATTTCAAATTATTCCACTATGAAAGCATTCACTATCATGAACAACTTTGTACGATGATTTTCCCAAATTCATGAATAAGTAAAGCAACTGAAACTCACAACGATATCGACGTCTTGGGGATCTCGGTGGGCTTCTCCTCCTATATTCTCCTCCATATCGATCACTGTGGATATAAAACCAAAATGCCATCAGTAATGGCTAAACCACGATCTAACATCTATTTAGAAGAAAAAGGATGTCACTGGTACAATGAAAGAAAAAAAAAAAGCTTGACCTTATACGTGCAGTCATACGCATTTCTTGTGGAGTTTTTCTGTTTTCTTCAGCAAAAACAATTCTAATCTCACGTCCACCAATAACTTGATGGTCCATTTGTTCCTTGGCTTCAGCAGCATCTTCCGCATTATGAAACTTCACAAATCCAAAGCCCCGTGGCTCCCTACAAGCCTCCATTCAAGCATTCTAATCAGTTTGTGTGATAAGTTAATATAATAAGAAAACGGTACAATTAGACACCTCCTAAAGAATAAAATTTTCTCCCAGTTCATTATCCAAATAGAAGGCACAAGTAAAGGTAAAACATTCTACTTCCAGTCAAGCTAAATACAGCTAACATGATACAATCTTGCACTAGCTAACTAACAAAATGCATGAACAGAGTCAAACTTAATCCCTTCCTTCCAACATGCACATGCACACCCTACGAAGAGTACCATTTGTTGTTTGTATTAATTTATTCTAGCATATTTAGTTATCGAAAACAACGAAAAGTGACTAAATTTGAGTGAATGCCTTAATTAATACTGGAAATCTTATTAAAGAAGGAGATAGGTACAATATAAGAGAGAGAGAGAGAGAGAGAGAGAGAGAGAGAGAGAGAGAGAGAGAGAGAGAGAGAGAGAGAGAGAGAGAGAGAAGGTATCATGTAGAGGAAAGGAGAAAACATTGTAACTCCAAGCCAATTGGATCACAAGAGTCCATGAAATAGTCACAAACTTTTCAAATGGTGAAAGAAACAAAAAGCTTACTTCACAAAGAACAAACAAGATTTTGCTAACTAGGTTTCAACTTTCAGTTTCAATCACTAAAGAAAAAATGATATTAAAAATGGAGAAAGGCCCCCATCACAAAACAAAACACAAGGAAAACCAAACAAAATAACAATGCCAAATTCCAATACTCCAGTAACAGAAAGAAAAACTGTAAATAATGAAACGGTAACATACAGAGGTAATAAAAAATTATTTTGAAAGAGAGAAAAAACAACAAATTAACATAAGTACATAACATACCCAGTGTAGTAATTCTTAGGAAGATAAACATCCTTCACTGGGCCAAACCGTTCAAACGGAATCCTAAGATCTTCAATCCTGCAAAAACAAACGAGTAATGAAATTAGCTTCTCCCACTAAAAAGGAGGGAGAGAAGCACTATGAAGTGAAAGTTAAAATTTTGTTTGTATCTCCATTTTGTCCTAGGAAAAGAATAAAAGATTTTGCAAGTGAAGTGAAGAAACTCCTAAATTTCAATGCTCCAACAACACCAGAAGCTTATTCGCTTGTGTTGGAAAAACCCCTAATTTGCTAAAACGAAAGTGCATGTCCACTCTTATTCAGGTTAACTAAACATGAAAGGAAGAGTGGAATGAACGTAAAAAAAAAAAAGAACCTCAAATTTTGTACACAATAAGAATGAAAATGAGAATCCAAAACCTATAACTAAGAAAGGAAAGTGAACCAACAAACAAATAACCAAGTATGATTAGAAAGAAGCGCTAATATGCCCTAAAACTCAAATTAGTTACAGAACAAAAGAAACGAGAATCTAAAACTTTGAACTAAGAAAGAGAGAGAATTGAAGAACAAACAATAACCAAGTATGTTCAAGAACAGACCTTGCATCTAGAGAGATGTTTCGAACGAGCAATCCAGTCGGACCAGAGGAACGTCGGTCTCTGTATGACCTGCTACTACCTCGATACCTATCTCGAGGATCATCGTATCGTTTCCGTCGAGGAGGGCTTCGGCTACGCCGAGGAGGAGGACTGTAGCTTCTGCTCCTGCTTCTGTACCTCCCCATTACAATTTCGCTTCAAATTTGATTGCTTCAGGAATGATATAAAAATGAACAGTAAAACCAGAAACCCTAACCCTAACTGATAGAAAAAAAAAAAAACGAGGGAAATGCCCTCCACTCCACACTCGTCTACTATACCTTCAGAAAACTGAAAAGTACGAAATTGGTGTTTTATGCAGTCCTTCCTTGATTCCTTCCCAACAGATACAAGCGAAAGTTTCCTGCGCCTACCACGCAGGAACTATTTCCTGTTTGGGCGAGGGCTTTTTCCACGTGGAAGGCCCAATGGAAGAGAACTATTGTCTAAGATACATACTTTTTAAGGTGTAGATACACGAAACTAAGTGTGTGAGAAGCAGAATAAAACCGCCAACAACATCAAATCAGGATCAAAACCATCACCAATGGAACCGCTGCCTAATGACTGGGAAAACCGCCACCAACGAACTATATATATTACATAAAATTGGTTAAAAACTCCGTAGCGAAAAAATAATTAGTGTTTAGTATTTGATATTTTTAAAATACACAAAATATCTCGTGATCATTTTAAAAAATAGTTGTTAGTCTTTTAAACTTTTTAAAATATTAATTTAGTCCACCGTGAACCATTTTCTATACGTTAAATTTCCTTTATTACCCTTTTGTAACTGTTTCAACACTTGTGAAACAGTTTAAAAAATCAATGTAATAACTATAAGTTCCTTATTTTTAGGAATTCTAATTATCCCTATCTTCTTCATAATTGTGGACAAATTATTACAAATTTTTATACTGATTTACACGCGTATGATTATTACCCACGTGATATGAATCTCAGTCCCAAGTTTTAATATTTTTCGAATTTCGATGACATCCAAAGTGTCCATCTAGTTTTAATATATAATTTTACAAAATTAAGAAAAATTAGAAATTGTAGTCAAAGAATATTTTGTTCGGTTAAGAGAATATGAGAGAAAAAATAAGAATTGTAGTGGAGAATATTTGGTTTGGTTACAAAATAAGGGTATTATTGTCAGTTACAATACAAACGTTTGACTAACTACCATTTAGGATGAAACACATATTTTAAAATTGTCAAATACTAAACACTAATTAATTACTATATAATGGTCTAAAACCCAATTTTCTGTATATATTATCACATAGGAGAAACTTAATGGTAAACTACACACTCAAGAAGGTTCGATCCCAAGACTTCACATGACATGGGAGGTATGCACAAAAAACGAAATGTTGAATAGCATTTTCCATATTAAAGTGAAAAATGAAAAAAGTTGCATCCTTGGCATCACCTTCTAGATAAAACCTACTTAGGCCAGACATATATCTAACCCATTTGGCTTCTAATGTAGTTGGTAAGGCATCTCCTTCGAGATAAAAACTACTTAGGCCAGAAATATATCTAACCCATTTGGCTTCCAATGTAGTTGGTAACTTGGGTCTCGAGAACCACTGGGACTCTGAAAATGCACCCTAAATTATACCTCTTCATTTTAAAAGTGATACGATGGGCTAGAATAAAATTAATATCGGATCAAAGTTTGTTATGATTGGGTTTACTTCAATAAAGTACCCAGAAGTATAACTTAGGGTGCAATTCCGGGTTCCTGTAGTATTGCTCAACTTGGGTTGGATCTAAGGCTGTGTTTGATAGCATTTGAATTCCATGGAAATGGGTTAGTTCCGTGGAAACAATACAAATTTCGCCGTTTGTTTACATTTTTAATTCCACGGAAACGGGGGCCCAGTTACTTAAAAGCGTGGCTAAGTAGATCAATGATGTCAAGACTGGAAAAATGTGTAAAGGAGGATCTGGAGTTGTGAGATCAGTAAACCAAAATTCTCCACCCTGTTTAAAAGATGGAACTTTCTTTACCATGTTCATACTAACCAGGAAAAAACAACTAATGGAAATAAGAGCCCCCGGATCAAAATTCCCTTGACCAATGTAAATAGAGTGTTCTCATACTCCTTAAATAGAACCTCCAATCTTTTGTTAGGACTTTCATCGAACACCTTATTATTAACATCCAGATTTTCAATCATACCCACCTCCTGTTTTTTATTAATGTCTTCTTCCAACTGTTCTATCTTGGGAGGTGAGGTAGCACTAGCATGTGTTGAATTCAGTTTCGTTTGATGTATCGAAAGCGGAAGTGTAGCTACTCGAAGCATAAGAGCATCTCCAATGCTAATGTGAATGTGGTAAAATAAGACTGCCACGTAGGATAAATAGACATTTTCTTTAAAAAACTTTCTCCAATGCTAATGTGAAGAAAGGATGTGATGATGACGTGGCGGTAGTTATTCTAGACATTGTGAAGTAGAATGTCTATTTTTAGACATTCATCTTCACAATGTCTTACGGTCCACATCAGCAATTTTTTTTCCCTCCAAAATTTTTAGTTACTTTTTAAACAAAATAAGTTTGACCCATTCAAAAATTAAGTGCCACATAAGTTAAAAAGTCATCCCAAGACATTTGCATTGGAGATGTATTTTTTTCAACAATGTCTATTGTGAAGATTTTGTTGCCACGTAGATTAGACATTGTCTTATAAGACATGCCACGTAGATAAGACATTGTCTTATAAGACTTTTGCATTGGAGATGCTCTAAGTGTTGATAATAATACTATGGAAGCCCACCAATTGTAGCCAAAGACAAAGAGGAATACTACCAATGAGAGATATTGCAAGAGAACAAGAGGAAGAGAAGGAATTGAGGGATGAGTTCAAGGTTGTGGTTAGGGTTTGTGGAGAGTGGAGATGGCTAGGGTTTATATTTGTGTTTTAGATCATCCCATCAGAATGAAAAAACTTTAAGCAAAATCAAATACTCAGTTCTTAAGTTATCCTGTGATCTAGAAATGGGTTCTCTGTGACCCCAACGGACCTATACAATTGGACTACGAAACCCAACCAGGAATTATGGGCCTCAGTCAAGTCCAACCAAACATCAACATTTTCAAGCCCAGCCCGATGAAATCTTGGCTCATTGCATTCTTTGTCCTTTATATGTGTTTTTATTTTATTAAGTAGGCCATTGATTTGATTTCAAAGATGGATCTTGTGGATAAAAAGATGAAAGATAAACTGCATGGCATAGGCTGTTGTCATGAAAGATGGAAAATTAATCACTATGCAAATTTTTGGTTAATAGAATTCAAGTGAAAAAAGAGTCCTCCAATAACATCTTAAATATTTATAGGAGGCTCACTTAGATGAATAGTGTGGCTCAAGCTAGCCGCTTGAGCCGAGCCATTTTTAGGAATCGGTCTACAGTGTGGCTCATTCAAAGCATCAACGTGTCCTCTTTGTTTTCCATACTACCAAACTACATTTACTTAATACCTCTCATATCCTATAACCTTATTTCTTAATAATTACACTGCGTTAACACCTTACAGTGAATGCTGCATAGAGTTTATCCAAGTGCTGATTTTTTATGTCGATGATTTTTTCATCACTTCAATTACATCAGCCAATGAGCCATCTTCAAGTGGGCCTACATGCAATTTTATTTTTATAACAATTACACTTGATTTACACCTACAGCGTCGCATAATTTGCAAATTCATATGGGACAAACATGATTTTAAATTTTTTTGAGGAACAATCAACTCACACGCACATAAAAGACTCGTGATTAATAATGAGCTATTAATAATCATCATCGAGATTTAATATTTGTTAGGTGAATTTTGGTGTTAAGTGAAAGCCCATGAAGTGGACCGCCGGTTTGTCATATTACAAGTCACCAATTTTTGTTCGTTCTTTGTATGTTATAACATGTGATCTGACTCGATGTCATTATATCCTCTTAATCCGACACTAATTTCTCTACTTTAACCCCCCGTTAATTAATATCTCCTCTTAATCAGACACTAATTCTTTACTTTTTTTTATGTTAAAGGAAGATCTTAACATAATTGTACGATGTAATAATTAATATATATGTTTGTCTAGTGGGAGTCTCATCGGAAATTAAGAATATGCGAAATTTGGTACATCCACTACACACACTAGTAAATTTGGCCTTTTTATTCTAAAGCTTTCTATTTTTAACAGTCCAATTAGTTTGGGAAAGTTGGTACACCCAAGTTTTGTCTCTTCTCTCTAGTTCATCTCTTAATCGGGTCGTAGTTTTGCCCAAGGGGAGATTCTGTTGAATAGTTAAAGCCACTATCCTAATTCGGTTTGTTTTTTTCTTAAACAAGAGATACAAAAAGATCCGCATCACATTAGGGTTTTTTTATAGAAGAACATTATATGAGTGGAACTTTGCTAGGCACGTAGTAAGGATCGAACTTAAGACCTCCTCCATAAGGAGTAGCCTTATCGTCTGGGACTTCAGACAATCCTAAATTGGCATATGTTTGATTATGTTGTTTTCATATATATTTGTTGAAATAATTGAAAAAGAAAAAACAACTTAAATTCTAGAAGAAAAAAAAATGATAGTTCTGATGTTTTCAATAAAATTAATCATATACAATGTTATAGTAAACTCCGAAATAGTTTAGATGTAATGCAAAATCAATGGTGGAGCCACCTTGAGACCATGGCACCCCCAAGTCATTGCACTTGGCCCCTCTCAAAAGGCCTATTTTTCTATAGTGGTCCTTAAAAGTATTAAGTGTTTTATTCATTGGCCCCTCTTATCTTATAATCTTGGCTCCACCCCAGTGCAAAATGTAAGTTAATTTTTAGATGTAAATAAGTCTTGTGTGGCCCGTCCAATGAACAAATATTTTTTATAAAAAAAAATTATTTAAATTTTAAGAATCAATTTAGGTAGAATTATATATTTTTTCTATACATTGGGTCATGTGTTTATAATGTGAGGATCAATTTGGGTGAAAATATATATTTTTTTTTATACATTTGATCATGTGTTTACAATGTGGATTTTTTAACCCACACTTAAGAGGAAAGGGTAACATAAACCCAATTTTTTAAAATTTTAAGGATCAATTTGGTGATGACATATGGCAAATAAAATTTCATCTTTATAATATATATATATATATAGATTTGTTCTTAGGACAGGGCCAGTGTAAGCCTTTGTACCCCAAAATAAGGATTTGCTAGAAAACATGTTTCCCTGTGAAACTTTGCTAGGCACGTAGCAAGGATCGAACTTAAGACCTCCCCTAGAAAAAAGCTAGGAGAAAGCTAGGAGATGCCTTACCGTCTGGGACTCCAGACAATCCTGGATTAGCATAAGTTTAATTATGTTGTTTTCATATATATTTGTTGAAATAATTGAAAAAGAAAAAACAAATTAAATTCTAGAAAAAATATATATATATATATATAATAGTTCTAATGTTTTCAATAAAATTAAGAGTCTTTTACCTTATGGACCTCAAAGTTGTAAATCAATTACATTTACTACCTTAAACTTAAAATAATTCTCTATAAACCTTTTGAAGTTGCTTACAAAAACTACTTTAATTTTTTAAAATTACACACTTGCCCTTCATTTTCAACCTACAACCTCTTGGTTCTTTTTTTTTTAGTTGTTAATTGAAGCACATAACAGATCTCCAACTGTAGTCAAAATTACAAGAAGCTTCCCTTGGAGCCTTGCCATACCAAATTACCAATTGGTATTGCAAGATAATATAACCAATTTAATTTTACAAAGGGTTTAGATGTGAGTACAAAACACTTTCCCTCTTTTTCTTTTAAAAGAGAAAAGGTAGAGCAACCAATCGATATTTTGTATATACAAGAGTCTTATCTTCTAGCCCTCTCTACGAAGATCTTAATGCACTGAAACTTAATTGCAATCGACGCGGCTCTTTCAATCCACCATTCTCTCTCTTCATGAAGGAAGAACATTGCAGCTAGGAAGAAGACCGGTTTAAAAAAAAAACAGCAAAAAACCTAAATGAACTTAAGCGGTTGTTTGCTAATGAAGGGCAAATGTGGGATTTCAAAAAATTAAGGTAGTTTTTTGTAAGCAACTTCCAAAAGTAAGGTTTATGGGGAGTTATTTTAAGTTTGAGGTAGTAAATATGTAATTGATTTGCAACTTTGGGGTCCATAAGCTAAAAAAAAACTCTAAAATTAATCATATACAATATTATAGTAAACTCCGAAACAGTTTTTAGATGTAATGCAAAATCAATGGTGGAGCCACCTTGAGACCTGAGGGCCATGGCATCCCAAAGTCATTGCATTACACTATGTTTTTTACTATAAGTCTCATCAATTTTCACACATGAAGTACAAATTTTGCACTTGGCCCCTCCCAAAAGGCCTATTTTTCTATAGTGGTCCTTAGAAGTATTAGGTGTTTTATTCATTGGCCCCTCATATCTTATAATCTTGGCTCCGCCCCTGTGCAAAATGTAAGTTAAGTTTTAGATGTAAACAAATCTTGTGTGGCCCGTTCAATGAACGAGTATTTTTTGTAAAAAAAATTATTTAAATTTTAAGAATCAATTAGGTGGAATTATATATTTTTTCTATACATTGGGTCATGTGTTTATAACGTGGGTTTTTTTAAACCCACACTTAAGAGGAAAGGATTACATAAACTCAATTTCTTTAAATTTTAAGGATCAATTTGGTGATGACATATGGCAAATAAGATTTCATCTTTATACTATACATATAGATTTGTTCTTAGGGCAGGGCCAGTGGAAGCTTTTGTACCATAAACCCACCGTAGATACAAGGCCAGTGGAAGCCCTTGTACCCCAAAACCCAAAGCTTAGCCAATAGTTTGAAGTAGCGTTAAGGCGCAATTGTTCCAAGAAAATTATTATGTGATTTTTTAAAAAATTATGAGAAAAATTATCCTCGAGAAAATTATTTAAAAAAATCTAAATAATTATCGCAATTGTTCCCGGAAGTTATCCTCGAGAAAATTATTTAAAAAAATCTAAATAAAGAGCACCCCTCAAATATTATGTGATTTTTTAAAAAAAAAATCTCTAAAAACAAGAGATCCGCAAAAATTTTACCAAAAATTTAGTGTATTAAGGGCTTAGCACTAGCTTGCTCATAAAATTTTGAAAACTAAATTTTGGATCGCCACCAAACACTACCTAAGAGTTTGGGAGTTGATATGAGATGATGATGATGATGAAGGCGATGATGATATTGATGTAATACACGTACCCTAGCTCGTGAGGAAGAAAAGAGGAATACGTGTTTGAGTTTGGATCCACGTAGGTGTATGATTGTATCACCAGAACAAGACAAAAGAAGCTCGACCTAGTTGTTGACCCAACTCACGCGAGGGTAGGTACCTTCCAAAACTCCGTGTGGGCCCACATTTCCCCACTCAGAATGAAAGAGAGAGAGGATTATCCGTCGATAACAATTAAGTCGTAGAGAGCGACAGCAAAGGAAAGCGATAGCAAAGAAAGAACTTTCAGATGAAACAGTAAGACCAATTTCTGGACACGTGTAGCGCTGGGATACATTTTACGTTAAAAAAGATGAAACATCAAATTTGTTCCCCCACAAAGGAAAATGTCCAAAAGCAGCTTTAATCTGGTGCTGTGTATTATTAGATGGATGGTACGTGTGTTCGTACATGTATTTCTCTACTCTTGTGTACAATAAAGACAGCTTCACAATAAGCTAATTTTGAGGCCACGTGTAGAGTAAAGGGAATGTAATGCTTGGGGTCCTTGGGGACTCGAGTTGGGGATTAAGGAAGATAATCTAACCTATAAGGCCCGTATTTAGATAAATAATGGTGCCGATGTTCTATTCATCATGTACTTAGTTTAATCTCAAAAAATATATTTATTTCGAAACTTCAATCTCATCAAAATTTGATTAATTCTAACAATAATTAAAAATTATTTTATTGTTGAATTTTAACTTTTATGGAGTTAAAATTTTTATAACAAGTTTATTTTGTACGGTATGATGATCTATATGGATAACATTGTCACGGAAACCTAGCTAATTAACCTTTAAATCATTTTTATATAGGTCACACAAACTATATTGTCTTTCCTAAGTCCCCAACTCAAGTTTATAAGTGTTCCTTACACTTGATAAGTTCTTTAGGATTAAATAAGCACGCATTTTACATGGGCATTGTCGCAATTGTCTTAGATGTGGACATTTTTGTAAATTTTAAAAAGAGAAAATCTACTTCTAGCTCATCTGCACTAATTTGTAGGGTCTACATGAAAATAATCTAAAGCCTGATTTTTATCTAAATGATGAGAAGATTATTCTCTAAAAAAGCTAGCCATTGTATAATTTTAGAGTGAACCCTACCGAAAGGTGTAACAGAAGCGTAAAAATACAATGAGTATAAAACATAAGTCATAAGAGATATATTAAATACGAGACATTGTTAGAACATTACAAAAGACACAGAGGAGTACGGGATATTAAACACTTTAAACGTCTGGGGGTCGTTTGAACGCTCATTAAAATAGTAAAGACAACTGTTAGCTAATGTTGATTTGAAAACATAATGAGGATGTTCTCCTATTACAAAGTGGATCGTTTTATCTAAAAGTCAACCCACTCTAAATTTCTTACCCCATCAAAATGCTATCAAAAGTTAGTTTGAATCAACTGTAACAATAAATGTCCATTTTATCATTATTTTTCATTCATTTCTTGATGGAATTTTAATGAGATTAAAGATTTTAGAATTAGCTTATTTTTTGTGAGAATGATCTTCATAGTGAGGTGAACATCCTCGCTAAACATCTTCACTTAATATTCTGTTTGGACAAGGGATTTTAGGGATGGATTTGGGACCAGGGATTTTGAGGAAAAATATAACAAGATTTTTCCACCAAATCCCTGGTCCCCACAAAATCCCTCCCCCAAATCCATTGTCCAAACAAACTAAACGATTATCTCTTAGATCACCCCATGTAGGTCCTAAAAATATAAGGATTTAATATGGGCTTTTAAGATCCTTTGGATCACCTCACATCGCCTTTCACTCCATTTGTTGTCCTCCACTCTTTCTTTCACCCTCTAATGCATCTATCAATCCCTCCTTCCCTCAACTTCGAACTCAAATATAAGATTGAATGAAGGAGTTTGGAGGATATGGCTTACCTTAGTATTTGCATTTATCTCTCAAACCTCTCTAATTTAGGGGAGAGAGTGAGATAGCATGGATTCAAATAATGGACTGTGCTAGCTTGACACCAAGTTTTGGTGTCGACACCAGCATCTTTTGGCCCAAACACAAGGGCCTAGGGCCCATATCAAGGGCTGATTTTTTGGGACCATGTTCTCCTCATCATGTAGATCATCTGAACAAAAAATCAATCCATTCTAAAACTTTTAACCCAATCAAACGTTGGCTAGAAATCGGTTAGAAATCAACGATAAGAAAATAAACGGTGATAAATAGAATTCAATATTTGATCAGGTTAGACGTTTTAGAATTGATTGATTTTTTTATTGAGATGATCTACATGATGACAAAATTATGGTCCCAAAAAAGCAGCTCCTGATGTGGGCCCTAGGCTCTTGTTTTGGGCCAAAAAGTGCTAGTATCGACACCAAAACTTGGTGTCACGCTAGCACTGTCCTCGAATAAAACTCGGAAGATTTCCATCACTACTAGACGTTGTAAAGAAAACGCTATTGACAGCCAATAATGGCAATATAGCAAATAGCGTAGAAGGTGAGAATAAATTCGTAAATTGGAAAGTATACTAAAAGGGCGCCTGGTTTTGTCGTAACGCTACTTGCGTGGGCCACAAGCTGGAAATATTTTGTCTTCTCATGCCTTTAGGTTTCTTTTTTCTCAAATTTTTGTCTTTTCCTTTTCCCTGTTTTTTCTTTTTTCCAATTCTTTTATTAGTTTACAAAATAAATAAAATTCAATACAGCCTCTTTAAAAAACATAAAATATATAGTCGAGCCCTCCATACTTGTTGAAACTACCATCTACATCCCTCTTGATCTTCGGTTATTATAATGCTAACCATCCATCATCCAACGGTTGACTGTAGTCTGGTCAAAGGGGATTGGAGTTGACCGTGTAGCATCTTAGGGGCTCGTTTATGGAGGTATTGTGCACCCTCCATGGAAGAGGGTTCACAAAATCGAACTCGTACACACATAAGTAGTTAGGTAACCTGGTGAAAGCTGATTTGACCCGCGGGTTGTCCCTAACTTGTCGCAATTCTTATGATTCTACCCTCCGTCCCTCGCTAGACTAAGCAATTTTTTTTTACCGGTGATTGGTAAACTTACCAAATTTAAGGTCCATCCTGTCTCCTTTACTTTGTACTTTTTATCTAAAATATATAATGAGGCCTCACGGTCAACAGGAAAGCTACGTGAAACGGTGTATGAAGCTGTGTGTTGATTTTTTTTTAAACTCTTTTTTAAAAATATCAGATATATCCCGTAACATTATTTATTTATTAACATTTAGTTTACACTAGTTAGTGGAATTGTATGGAGTTAATCTAAAAGTTAAATTTTTTATTTTTTTTTTACGATGATCTCCCTGACGTTTAGATCGAATTAGCCTATACATCGTCATCAAGTGGGTCCACCGAATACCTTTTTTATTCTTACACTTTACTTACACCTGTTTGTGTGCCCATATAGAGTTGATCTAAGGGTTGATTTTTTTGTAGTAATGATCTTAAACGGTGGTATGGAAGGTGAATTTGCCAAATCATGTGGTGTGGGGGGTTAGTATAGAATAAGTTATATACTTGGCCACGAGTTACAATTAAGGTCAACCCTAGGTAAATTAGCAGGTTAAGGTTACGAAACCCTAGAGTAGTTAATGAAACAAGTTATTTTTTCAAATCCAAACTTTAACTAGTTTAATATTTTTTATATAAAATCAAGGAAACCATTCAAAATGTTCTAACCTTTAACACTGAACTTGTTTAATTAGTGGTCAAGTTAAAATAGGGTTGGTGGTTCAGGGTTGAGCATTTCTGACCCACCAACCCTAACAGGCTCGATCCTAACCCTGACCAGGTCTAACTGTCAGGTCAGGTACCGAGGTACAAGTGTTAGGGGTGAGACTTGGGTTGGGTCAACCCGACCAATCCGAACCCGACCCGGTATTTGGACAAGCATGGACGAAGGTTGTTGGGCATTTGGGCAAGTATGAACATTATTTTGCCAACCCATAGTCAAATTTGGGCAAGCATGGGCATAGATAATTGTCAACCTAAGCAACCCGCCCAACTCGAGAAACGTATATATATACTAAGATAATTGATTTCTAATATAGAAATATGTGACCAAAAAAAGAAAACTCTAATTTTACCAAGTATTTTGAAAGATATAAATAGATAAATATATTAAGTTACTAATATAGGGTGAAGGTATTAAGACCTAAAATAAAAACTTTCCTTTTGTCTCATTATATGTAAAGTAAAATTATAATATTACTTAATAAGTAAAACTCAAAATAGTACAAAGACAATTATAGATTTTGATTTCGTTGTTACTAAATTTTGTTTAAAATTTTCATTTATTATGTGAGTAGATTGTTAGTTTGTTTATCTTTTTAAACTATGAAGGATATTTTATTTATTTAAGTTTATTATTTATTTTTATTAATTTTTTGTATTAATAATTTCATTCAATCTCCTAAATTTATTGAAACATGGGCAACCCGAAGAACCCAAGAAACCCGAAGAACCCGAGAAACCCACTCGGGCCATGCGTGGGTAAGCCTCTTATAGGTTTTGTGGGTTCTATGGGCATTCTGGTCAAATGAGGTACAGTGTGGGCATGGCATGTCCAAAGCCTCTAACCCGCCCAACCCGCCTGAGTCCCACCCCTAATAACGTAAACGTTTTTGGAGAATACAAAGGAGGACTTACTAAATATAGCTTATTTCAAGGGGGGTGTTACTAATTGTTTTTTAATTTTTCTGAAGTAACTGAATATAGACGGTGGGACTCCACACAGCAGTTCATTTCGGTCGCCTGTTTGTCCTCTTTCTCTCTCTTTCTCCGTTCACCAACGTCGTCCGTTAGCGTTTGACTCCACGCTCTCGCTGGCGTGAGCCGCTCCTCTTATCCTTCGCACTCTCTTTCTCTCTCTCTCTCTCTCTCTCTCTCTCTATCCCTTGGATCTTCTTCTACGTGTCTCTGTCTTACTTTATGGATTTTTTTTCCTTTTTAATTAAAGAGCTTCGACGAGGTTAATAAGAGAGTAGTAGTAGGTATAAAGATTAGGTTATGGGTTTTGTTTGCTTCGAAGCATGAATTGTTGTGAAAGGAGGAAACTTTGAGAAGATCTGCACTGCTTTCTAGGGTTCTCTCTTTGCAATACTTGAAACCACAGGTTTCATGGCTCGTAGTAACCAAGTTAATCTAAATGAGTCCAAGGTACTTGTGTTGATCTTTTTCTTCTTTCCCTTTTCTCTGCTGAATTTTGATTTGTTGAAGGTCAAATGACAAATTGTTATATGGGTTCTGCTAGAAATTGGATTTTGTTTCTGGGTTTTGATTTTTGATTTATGGGCTTTGTTTTTCTTATTGAAAGTTGAGATTCATCCAGTTTTGGTTTTGGTTCGGAGTAATTCGAGTAAGTTTGATTTAAGATGGGTTAGGATTGATTTAGTTATTGTCTTGTTTGGGGTTGATCTTAGTAGTGTCTAGTTTATCTGTAGGATTTCTAGGGTTTTGTTGTTTTGTCAAATTTGTTGTTTAATGCCTGTAAAAATTTGTCTAAAGTTTTGATTGGTTTAATAGAAACAAGTGGTGCTAACAATGACGTTAATTTGTGTGATTTAGGTTTCTTTATCTTGTAATTAAAAAATTTCTCAACTCTTATTTGTAATTGGGTTATTTATGTTTCGTCTGTAGGATTTCTAGGGTTTGGTGGTTTCTGATTTTGTTGTCTAATATCTGTAAATTTTTTCCTACCGTTTTGATTTGAATAATAGAACAATTTGTGCTTGTTAATCTGACTAATTTAAGTTTCTAATGTCTTGTGATTGGAAAACTTCTTAATTCTCACCCTCTCTAGTTTTGCCTCTTGACTGTAGAGGGTGGTTCCGCTGAATACTTGGGTCCTCATCTCCAATTTCAAACTTGCTTACAATCTCCTCCGCCGGCCAGACGGCACTTTCAATCGTCATCTGGCAGAGTTCCTTGACCGCAAAGTCCCTGCCAACATAATTCCGGTGGATGGTGTTTTCTCCTTTGATGTCATCATCGAACGAACTACTGGTCTTCTTGTTCGGATTTACCGTCCAGGCCTAGCTGGTGAAGCAAATCCAGGTATAATGGACCTTGAACAGCCCTTGAGCTCTGATGTTATTGTCCCTGTTATAATTTTCTTCCATGGTGGAAGCTTTGCCCACTCCTCAGCTAGTAGTGCAATCTACGATACACTTTGCCGCCGCCTCGTGGGCATTTGTAAAGCTGTAGTTATCTCTGTAAATTACCGTCGTGCACCAGAAAACCGGTATCCTTGTGCATATGATGATGGTTGGACAGCTCTTAAGTGGGTTCACTCGAGGTCATGGCTTCGAAGTGGTAAGGATTCAAAGGTTCGGACATACTTGGCAGGGGATAGCTCGGGGGGTAATATCGCTCACCATGTTGCGTTGAGGGCTGTTGAATCAGGAACTGAAGTATTGGGAAACATATTACTAAATCCGATGTTTGGTGGGATAGATCGAACTGAGTCAGAGAAGAGATTGGATGGGAAGTACTTTGTCACGATTCAAGATCGAGATTGGTATTGGAGAGCTTTTCTTCCTGAAGGGGTTGATAGAGATCATCCTGCTTGTAATCCATTTGGTCCCAAAGGTGCAAGCCTTGATGGGATCGAGTTCCCTAAAAGCCTTGTTGTTGTGGCAGGGTTGGATCTTGTACAGGACTGGCAATTGGCTTATGCTGAAGGACTTAAGAAAGCTGGCCAAGATGTGAAACTCATTTATCTAGAGCAGGCCACAATTGGATTCTACTTGCTGCCGAACAACAATCATTTCCATAGTGTTATGGAGGAGATCAACAACTTTGTGAGTTCTAATGGTCAATAGACTTACTTTACCTTCAGATGGAAATACATAACACAAGTTTGACAATTTCATTTGAGGTTATACTTTTTGTGGTTCGGGGTTTGGTGTGCAGTGTATAAGATTGTGTAGTTCTAATGCTTACTCTGTTGTGACCTATTTGGTATTGATGATGTCTGCCCTCTTAAGGGATTACTTGTTTTTTGGGTGGAGATGGTTGGCTGTGGTTTCTTGAGTGCAGGAAGGTATTCAATACGAGAAAGGCTTGGCTCAGCCGAATTAGAACTCATTAACTGAACTTGTGGTTGGATTCGTTTTCTGGAAGGTGCTATTGATGGTAGGAGTTATTTGGGAACGGGTTCAGCAGACATGTGAACTGCAGCTCACCTCTTCAAACTGCTTACCATGAAGAACATAGTTAAGGTGATCGATCGATGCCTAGCTTAATACTGTAAGCTCTAACTTTATAACATGGATGGGGAATTTAATCCATGGTATTCTGACATTGTACGTTATACTTCGTGTTCTAGAATTGTATAAAAAAACATGTTGTTTGTTCATTAGTTGTTCACCTGGTCTCTTGTGAACTATTTTGTACTTACTTTCGGATTTGGTTCTTCTTTTTTGTGATTTTTCACATAATTATTCTTGTTAATGTAAATAGAAAGTTTAAAGAAATATTGAACCAATAATACTTGAATTAGATTTGATAAAACTTTAACATCTATTTTGATCCTATCTGATGCACCTTGATAAAGTTCAACCTGATCCATTATGGATATGCACAAGAACAAGCTCTGATTTCTGATCAAAATAGCAACCAAATTTGTGTCTGTAGGGGTTTCTACACTCAATGCCGATCCAAAGCCCAAAAGAAGGAACAAGACCAAGTTCTGAAAATGTAGGAAATAAAACAGTGGTCACTAATCAATGCAGTAATGACTATGGGTAACCAGTTTAAGGTAGTTTTTTTGCTGCTCTAGAGTAGAGAAACGTGATTCAGTAAAAAGCAAAGATACATTTGAACCTACTTTTGATCTTTCTAATTCTTCTCTGTAATCAATGTATGGTTAAAAGCAGAAAAGAGTGACGTTTTATGAAGCTTCCTAAATCTACATAAACAGGCCGTGGGACAAGTCATGCCTCTGCCCTTCAAATCGGGCATTCCGTATAATAAGCTAAAATGCAAAGCCCCCATCCACCAATTGGTATCACAAGTTTCTGTCTGTTGTTGGACGAAATTTTAGTCATGGATTTTGCCATCTTTCGAGTTCCATTTGATTTCGTCAGCCCATAATTGATTGTTTGAGGTGTCTAGCTTGGAGCTTGGTATATAAGACTTCATCATCTTGATGGGTTCAGACTTACAGGGTTTGAACTTGAATGCATCATAAAAGGAGCAGGCATATAAGAACCACAAAACCTCAAACTTTTCTGTAGGATTTCTTTCTGTTAAATGGCAGGAGCGGCTAAGGAACCAATTGGTTTTATTTCGATCTATCGAAAACAAAAAGAAGTTTCAAAATGCGATATTGTATTCCTGCATTTTTATCTGTGTTCGAGTCTAACATTTTTAATGGAATGCCTTATTCTAATATCCTTCCCCAACACAATCTACGTGCATTCGATACAATACAAATATGAAATACAAATCAAGCATTAAAAATAGAGGGTTTTCTACAAAATAGAAGAATATGAACACTGATCCAATAAAACACCTCCAAAATCCATTTCCTGAAAACCCAATTCAAGAGAGAAGTTGAGAATGCTATGCATATTTATATGTAGGTGGCGGGCGCCAAGTGAGGAGCTGTAGTTTGCTTTTCCCATCACCTGATTGATGCATGTCTGTGTTCATCTCTCATTTTGTCGTCATGATTTGTTGATGAGCTGCGGAATGTGGGCAATCTTATGCCACTCTTCTCTCATCATCTATGCAAATTGAGGATGGCAACCATTAATCTTCAGAGTTTTGAGGGTTGTGAGTTGTTGTAGTCCTTGTGGCAAGAGTTTCAGATTCTGGCAATTCAAGATGTCTAAATTCTGAAGCGAGGTGAGGTTGACTATCCACCCTGGCAAAGTCGTTAGGCCTGAACAGTCAGCGATTCGAAGATATACAAGTGTTGGTGTGAGGTGTTCTGACCCCACAACAGGCAAAGATGTCATCTTAGGTAATCTCACAAGACTTCGATGTCGAACGACAATGAGGTACTGAAATCATCTGGCAAGAATTCCAGTTCTGGACAATCATGAACTTGCAAATTCTCAATGGTTCTTAGATGTTCGATCCCTCCCCGCAAAGACTACAGACTGCGACACTGTCCAATATAAAAGGATTTGAGAGAGTTGAGGTTTTGCATTCCTTCAGGCAAATAGATCAACTCATCACATCTTTCGATCCTCCAAGTCTACTAGTGCAGTGAGATTTTCCATTAGCTCCTTAGGCAAAGTGTTAAGCTTTGGGCAGGAACTTAGTTTCAGAAGTCGAAGGTTCTGTAGCTTCATGATCATCCTTGTTGTTGGAAAGGATATGAGCTCATCAAATTCTGTAATAGCAAGGGTAGAAAGAGAAGGAGGGAGGCTTTCCAACCATCCTATTAATATCATCTCATGGCATCTGATCAGTCGTAAATTTTTCAGAGCCGATGGCAATGAGGGGAATCTTATTAACTTGGGGCACCTAGAAATGAATAACCTTATGAGGCAGGGGAATGCAAATACTTGTGCATCTTCTCCTCTTCCCATTCCATTCACTAAGTATGATGATGATGGTGATGACGACCATTCCTCCAAATTAGGCATGTTAACTATCTCAAGATGTACAAGTGATGGGAATAAGGATCCTTGATGACGATGATGATGATGACCACTACGATAAAACTGTTCGCTGATGCATTTCACTGAATCCATTCCATATATGTTAAGAACCCTAAGGAGGGGTAGTTGCCCAAGCGTAGATGTTCACATCTTTGACAATTCACCAGTGAAATTTTAACGAAATTGGAAAAACATGAAAAATCCCACATCCAACTGGGAAACTTCGCACTGTTAAACCTTTTTATCTCCAGCTTTTTCATACTTGGGTGATGCTGGAGGCCTTCCCCTTATCACCTCTTCTTCTTTCTTTTCATTGTTGTTATGATTTTGTTGGATTTGAGAAGCTCGAGACCATACCAGGCCGGCTTAGTGAATGTAGGTTTGGCTTTCTCATCAGGTTGGCACTTCTAGCACCAGTTGAACTTCTCACATGCTCCATGCCTTTTATCATTAGCTTAGCTTGCCTCCAACGTGCACGTCCTCGTAATTCTTCGATACCACATCCACTCTCTCCCCCAACAATGAAGATGCTTAACGTTTGGAGACAATTCAATTTCCCCATACCAGTTGGCATTCGAGTTAATGCATCACACCCTTCAATGTATAGGTGTCTAAGGCTGTTCATTTTCGTCAAGTCTTCAGGTAACATTTGAAGCTTTTGACATCCATTTAGTTTCAATGTTTGCAAATTTCTTAAGCTACAGAAGGATTCATCATTAGGTAATGATGTAATACCAGTGGAGGAAAGGTTGAGGTACCTCAAGTGTTTAAAGATGTCTATTGAAACTGGCAAGATTCCTACATCTGCTCGACTCAAATATCCAATGCGCGTAAATAATTAAGATTTGAGAAAGTTAATTGAAGAGGACCCTTCTTTTATTTTTTTGATTGGTTGAAGAGGATCCTTCTTGATTGACTGGTTTTGCAATAGGAGGAGTGTACGCAAATTTGGTTGTGTTTAATAGACAAGACTCAAGAATGGTTGACACTGATGATGAGCACCTAGAAACCAACGAAAAATGTCTAGTACGTTTTTTACCAACAACATCTGCCCGGTCAAACTCTATGACTGAACATTCATCCCCCATAATAGAACATGCAAGACCATGCATATATTATATCGGTAATGCTACGGTTACTGCCTGTTTGACTACCTGGGTGACTGCCTCGGACGTGGCTGCTGATGTGGTGCCTCAATTTTGTGCACCACATCAGGGTTACGTGGCAGATCTCCCCCCTCCTTTCATCTCCTCTTCTCTTCTCTTTCTCTCTCCTCCCCTTCCCATCTGCTCTCTCTCTCTCTAAAATAATACTTCTGTATGCTCTCGGCCTATAATCTTTTATAATTCTCCTCCCTCTCAAGCTCCTTTCAGATTCATTAACCTATTCAAGATCAAGATGATGAAATTTAACCCTAGTTTTGATTCCATGACCAGATCGGCTTCAAACACTTACCAATTGGAATGATTTCAGACAATCATTTGATTATTAGGATACCCAATTCTAGTGTTTTAAGGGTTATTGCCCGATCCATCCTTTTGGCCTTAACCATTCTTACTTTCCCATGGATTGGATCATTCATTGGGAGTTCATCCAGCTTTGTTTCTGAGTCTGAGACTCAAACTGGATCATCTGATTCCGCTCTTGTACCAATGTTGTTTCAAGATCTAATTAATGAAGGTCTTCTTAAATCTGGCGATAAAGCTCTCTTCTTTAGCGGCGGCGAAAACATTAATCCCCAAATTGTGATCATTAACGAGATGGATTTCATCTTATCGGCGAAGAATACCAACAAGAACCATCTTCTGACCATTTTCATCTCTCCTTTCCTCTTTTACAGGATTGGTTTTGAACAGGTCGTTAAGTAACCCTAAATATTGTAATCGGTGAAAACCAAAAAAAAAAATCTGCCACGTAACACTGATGTGGTGCACAAAATTGAGGCACCACATCAGCAGCCACGTCCAAGGCAGTCACCCAGGCAGGAACCGTAGCATTACTGATATTATATTGACTTCTTCAGTTTTTTGAATGTCTTGGAAGAATGACCTCCATAATAAATAATTGAAGATCTCATTTCCTACATCTTCCAACTCCATACTACTTCCATTAGATTGAACAAAACCATTTGCTATCCATAATTGGATCAGTTCCTTCCTTTCCATTTTGTAATCTTTTGGAAATATGGAGCAATAAGCAAAACATCGTCTCAAATGCGATGGTAAATGGTTATAGCTTAACCTCAAGGCAGGTAAATGAAATACATGTTCTCCCGGATGATTTCCTACAAATCTTTCATGATTCACGAGAATACTATAAGAAACCAACTTATCACAATAGATGGTTTCAAGTTTTTCACGTAAAGCAACCTAACAAATAGAAAGAATCCATCCTTCCATGGCTTCCTTACTATAGTCACCTCCCTGACCTTTCATTTCATCACAGTATTCTCTTTCTACATCATCCCCGAAATCTCCAAACAACCTATCAGAACACGCAGAGTTTTCAGTTACTTGCTCTACTTCCGTGGTTGCCTGACTATTGTCACTTCCTCTACCTTTCATTTCATCAACTCCCCTACCTTTGATTTTATCAAGGTTTTGTGTCTCCACACTATCCTAGTAGTTTCCATACAAACCATCAGAACTTGCATACTTTTCAGTTAGTAGACATAATTCCATGACTGCCTCAGTATAGCGACCTCCCTTACCTTTGATTTCATCTAGGAATGGAAGCAAAAAATGGTCAATTGACCCAACAACTTCTTTGACCAGTGCTAGGCAATCTACACAGTGAGATATATAATTTTCTGCTGAATACCAACCCTCAAAATCTACCACTTGAGATACCTCGTCCAACAAAGCCTCTAATAGTAAAGGAACCAAATATTCCAGGGCACCCTCTATGAACCACAAATTCTCGGCAGGGTCGATTTCACGCTCCTTCATGCATATGGAAGTCCAAAACTTGATTGCCTTTTAAGGCAACACGTTTTCCGTCCACTCGCACTGCTCTCTTTGTAAGTTTAATAAGACGCCGCTTGTAAGTTGATAAAACCTTGTAGCAATTATGCGAGATGAAACAGAGATACCCCAGTGTCCTTTTCTAATCTTCTTGATTCTCGACTTGGCCATCACAAACACTGCCTTCAACATGTCCCTCTGCTTCAATTGATCAAAAGATCCTGTGGAGATATCTCATCACAAACAAATTTAAGAGTTTTCAAGCTCCGGAGTCGAAAAAATGTGGGGTTGATTTGCTTGGTCATTATGGACAACAAAGAATCAATGAGATCCGCTTTCCCCAGAGGAACTTCAATCTCAGCAATACGTACAATAAGCTCACTGGCAGTGCTCCACCCTGTCTCCAAATCGCATCCAATAATTCTCAAATTAAGCTCATTGAACTGAGATTTTAGGTAATGATCCAGGCGCAGCCATTCTCCGAAAACCCATCCATATAGACCGTCAAAAAAGCAGTCTACGAGTAATAGAACTGCCTCCTTTCGTGAGTACTCCCCAGCATCCTCATCAGCCACAACTTCGCATAATTTTAAATGCCTCTTAAAAGTGATTGGGGATCACTGTACATGGTCAAATCGCTCAACATAACACTAACTACTCTAACATCCATTATTCTTCCTTAAACTGCATAGCGAAGATGAATAAGATCAGTACAAGATTAACAAAATGAACAAGCTCCACAGACAAATAAATCCTAAAAATATTCAGACAAAATGCTAAAGACCTAGAACCCAAATAGCACATAAAACACATATATAAACAACCCACGTGAAACTAAGAGACACTCGTTCCTGAAATTCCCACTAAATACATACAGAATAAACGGAACGAGATGAGAGATTTCAATTACGCTGCACTGTGAATGCCAAGAGATACTCAGGCCTGTAATTCCCATTATTTATATAAAGATATTGTGCTACAGAAGAAATAAACAAAAGGACTAAAACTGAAACTGCATATGTTTTTTGATGGTTCTGGTTATCGTCCATAACCATCTTAAAATCCAATCAAAAGACTAAGACAATCACCCTATAGCCAGAAAAAAAAAAGAAGTTCTGCTTTTGTGGAACAGAAATTATTCAGTACAGAATGAAATTCTGCATAAGTTATTCTCCACATTGCTGCTAATAGGTGCTTATCGAAATGTTTACCGGAAAGAAACATCTATGTGCAGTGTTACTGTGAGAGTACCGAAGAATAGAGTTCAATGGGCAGTAAGGGAATGTTCTGAGAGTCGAGAGACAGCTACTGGCATGTCAGACCTGACATTCCTTGTAAGCTTTGAGATTTGTGTTTTGAAAATCCTACGACCATTACACGTTGAAGGTGTTTATATCCCTAGCAATTGCTAAGGTATCCAGGACTCAAATAAAATACTTTATTTTATAGAAAAGTGGCAGGTGACGTACATGGCAAAGATTGACTAATTGTTTTTATGTAAGTTTGTATTGCTAATAACCATATAAATCAAATTTCAAAAGTTAAACTGAAAAGGGGGAAAAAGAAAAGGAAAACCAAAACAGAAATTAACAGAAAACTTATTAGGCTAATTAGCATACTTGTTTTTTTTTTTTGAATAGGCTAAATAACATAAATTAGAAAATAAAGCATAAAATGAATCTAATCCAGGTAAAAACATATCAATAACCATCTCGGTTGCACAGAAACGGATACGTGTGTTGCAACATGCACTGAACGCCTAAACAACAATCCACTGAAGCTCCTTTCGAAGGGGAAAATGTTGTGGCATGCAATCACTAAAGCTCTCATATGGACTCTTTGAAAGACTAGGAACAATGTGATTTTTAGGGACCTTGAAGCCTCAGTACCAAAAATCATCTTTATCCTTCGAAGGGGTTTTGTTATTTTGGAGTAGAGGAAAGGACAGGGAGGAAAAAAAAAAAATAGATATGAGGATTTTGCTTTAAGTGGGAAGCCATGTTAAAGTCTTTGTAATCTCTGTGTTTTGGTTTTTGGGATCCTTGAAATCTTACAACACGGCCATGGGACTAATGGGATAGTACCCAAAGATTACATCTCCTATTAAACTAGACCATGAGATTCTTAGTAATTACATCATTTACTGGTTATACAATGTGTCACCATATTTGATAGTTGTTACAAATTAGATATATAACATGAGGTATTAGTTGAAAGTGTTTTCTCTTTCTTTTCTTTCGTTCTTTCTTTCTTTCTTTTTTTTCCCCTAACAAAGAACCCATAACTAGAGAAAGAAATCATTCTTTCATCAACCTATCATCTCTCAAGAAGATAAAACTAATGGAGAAAAAGGCCATCATAATTCAAATCCAAGGAAAGCTTGGTTTAAATAGAGAACTCAAGGAACTGATGCATCCCATAAAACTGTCTTATATACTTTCATTCCCTTGAAGAAAGATATCAATCAGAAATCAGAAAAACACATTTAAATGCAATTTTACCAGATAAAGAGTTATAAAGACATAACAATACATAATGAAATCAAAGTTGGAACATGTATTCATAATCACCATTAGAGCATTTCAAAGGGAGCAGTCTATGTCAATCTCGAACCCTAAATCTATTTCTAAAATTGATGAGAAAGAGGAGAGATATAACCATGAAAGAAAAGAGAGAGACAGAGAGGAGATATACGCAACATACCTGCTTCACGATTCGCCATTAGAGCAGATGGATAAGAATCGACTGAATTTTCTTGATCTTATTCTTCTTCTTCTTCTTTGTTTCTTGTCCAGCTTCTAATTCGTTCTTGAAAGAAGTTGTGATGAAAAATTACAACGAAAGAAGCCGGGAAGAAAAGAAAACGAGAATGGGAGTGGGAGTGTGAGTGAGACTAGAGTGAACTTTCAAATGTTTATATAATACTTAAAAGAGCTGCTAGGACACACGTGCAAAACACATGCATTAAAAGTTACTCTTGCACTAATATAGCGCCCATATATAACCCCCCGCCCGTGGAGCCATATGTAATGCATCAATGAGTTGATTTTTAGAGAGGATGTTCTCCTCATTATTTATTTCATCGTATTAAAAAATCAGCTCGTTATAAAACTTCTAACCCTCTCAAATTAGCCCTTAAAAAATTTACAAGTTTTAAACTTTTATTTTGAACATTGATGTAATACGAATAGATTTGAGGTTATAAGTTCTAGAACTGACTGATTTCAGGTAACTATATTCTCCTCATCATGTAGATCATTATCTCTAAAAATCACCCCCTTGATGCATTCCATGTGGGCCCCACAAGTTTTTTTAAGGGGTTATATAACCTGACCCATATATATATATGGAGAGAGAGAGATAGTATCTGCATACATTGTCAAAAGTACATTGAGTGTACATTGACTAAAAGTACATTGAGTAAAATCAAAGGTAAAATGAATAGTTCAATCACCGGTGATTCTCCGTGATTTCCAATCACCGGATGATGGGATTACAAGTTCTAAAATATGATAATCTATTATTAAGATGATGAACAAAGTGAGGAAAAAGTCTAATTTATGATCACTATCAAACCGCTTACAATCCTTTCCCATAAACAAATATACCATGCCATGTATGAGTGCAAGGCCATCAAAAGAGGCACAAGCAGATAAAACATTCACCATCGTGATCTCGTTCGGTTTCACAGACTTGGCCTGCATGAGATAAAACAGTCTGATTGCTTCTTCTAGCAATCCACGCTGAACATAACCAGTGATCAATGCATTCCATGAAACCAAACTCTTACAAGAAATCCCGTCAAAGAGTCTCCATGCCTTCTCCAAATCCCCACATTTTAAATACATATCTATAAGAGCTGTACTCAAGATTGTGTTCAAAGGGATTTCGTTAACATCTATAAAAATCGAAACCTATTTTCCTAATTTGAAATCAGAAAGACTTGAACATGCAGAGAGAAGACAAACCATAGTTGCAGAGTTTTGTCCCACATCGTCTGCAGAAACAAGCATTTGAAGGAACAAACCCAACATCTCGTTTAGATTCCCTTCCTTGCCATACCCATTTATCAAAGAAGTCCAACAAACAATATTTCTTCTAACAGGCATTTCTTCAAACAAGTCTCGTGCTTTTTCAACTCTCCCGAACCAACATACCTTCAAATGATAGAATTCCAAGAAACTTCATCTCTTTCCGGCATTTAATCTAGTACGAGTTGTGCAGATTTGATACACAAACACTTACGATACATGTCAATCAATGAATTGTTTACAAAGAGATCAGTCCGAAAACCAAATTTTACAGCATGGGTATGTAACTGTTCTCCTTGTTTGATAGATGAGAGAGTCGAACAGGCTTTGAAGAGAAATGGGTATGTGAAATTGCTTGGTTTAAAATCATTTTGAAGCATTTCAGAGTAAAGAGAAAGAGAATTTTGAGGAGAGCCAGTGAGGGTGTAAACTCTGATCATTGAATTCCAGGAGTAGCCAGTTGGGGAAGGAATTTGGTTGAAGAGTGTACGGGCATAGTCGACTGAACGAAGCTCGACGAGCTTTGAAAGGAGATGAGTGTGGAGGGGGAGGCCATGAACGATGATCTGAGCATGAATTTGATGGATTTGAGTGAGGTTACTGGATCTTCGCAGAAGGGGAAGAAACATGGAAGATGAGGGAGAGTTTCATACACCCTCTAAACTGAGAAACTAAAATGTGAAAAGTTAGTTGGTTCAGAGGAGAATCTGAACGTTGGAAATGAGATATGGAAGTGGAGATTTGTTTTGGTCTTCCACATAATAATGGAAAGAGTAACGGCTTGAGAAGCCCATTCATGGGGTATTCAACGGCTTTAGAAAAAAGTCATTTCGTACAACTGTACAAGTTTACCAATTGCAATTGGTGCATGCAATTGAAGATTTGATATTTTGATGGTTCAAAAGTTGATAGATCATATGATTAAATTAATAAGTTTTAATGGGGAGATTTTGGTGAGAGATTTTTTTATGTAATTGAGGTTATGGTTCAAAATATTGAGCTAGTTTCGTTTTAGAATGTATTGGTCGTTTCGTACCCATTTTTTTTGATATCATGCCAAGATAAAATATTTTGCAATTCGAAACATTTCAATACATGTACTCAGATACATTTCTTTACAAATTAATACATTATGATACAAATCGATACCTTTAGATACTTTCAATTCAATCATTTAATTATTTATTTTTCTGAATTTTTTTAAAAATTAGAATGGATCAGAACATATCGACATGTATTGAAGTGTATTGTACTATTTTCATGTATTTCATAATTCTAATATTTTGATATTGTATCGTATCGTTTCGATGAATGTTTTAATTTTTTAATACATTTGATGGAAACGAGATTTTAAACCTTGACCGAGGGTTCACATGAAGATGATCCAAGAGAGGATTTTTAGTGGTGATGATATCTGATCACCATGTACATCATCCTCATTGAAATTTTTTTCGATATAAGACATCTAACTTAATTTGCAAACTTGAGACTCAGTTACATAATCAACCTACCTTTCTAATTCAGTCCTTCCGATTCCTATTAGGAATCCCTTTCGAAAGAGGAGTCTTCAGACTTTCGAAGGTAATAAATAAGAGAACGGATCAGAGTACATCGTTATTTGTACTGTCCGTTTACAGTTGATTGTAGCCGCACGATATTCAGCAATCGACGTATCAAATTAATGATGATGTGTCAGCTTCATCATCGGTTGGCTTGAGCCGATTGAATTTCTCGCACCTTTTCGAGAAAAAGTCTGTTATCAAAGTACACGGTCAGGTCATTTCTCTCCTCTCTCTTCAAATCTTCTATACGATTTCTTTTCTCTTTGTTAAAAACTCTATCTCTTTCTCTTTCTCTCTCTTCTCATCTATTTTATTTTTCTTTGATTTTCTTATTTGGTTCCTCAAACTTCTTTCCCTCTTTCAACTCAAGACTAATGTTGGAGTAGATCTGATCCATTCGGAGAATTTTTTTTTCTCTTACAATTTGTTCTTTTGTTGTAAGTGTTCTTAAATCTCATCTATTTTCAGATTTTTTTTTTGGTTTTTAGTTCTGTAAAAAGTTTTTATAGATCAAAAACTTGATTTTTCTCTCTCTCACCTAATTTCCTCTCTCTCTCTCTCTCTAACTACCTCTCATGAACATGTTCTCTTTTTACAGACGCAAGGAGAAGAAGCGATGGTTGAATAGTTCGGACCGAGACATTTTTTCCAGGTAATTTCAGACTCTTTCTCTCTCTACAAAATACCCAATATTTGTTGTCTTATGTCTAGGATTTTAGCACCTCTCAAACTCATTTTTTCCAGGTAAGTTGGACTTGAACAGATCTACTCGAACTCCAAACAAAATTTTATCCTACAATTTATTTCTTTTGATGTAAGTATTGTTGGAAAATCTAGTTTTTCTAACAAATTATTAGTGGGACCCACATATTAAAATAATTGGTTTGCAAAAACCATTTTTATTTGAATTGGAAATGGTCTCCATTATGTGTCATTTGGATGAATCGTTGGTGGTAAGTGGGTGGTCCCACATGAGACAAATTTTAAAACCAATTTGAAAGGGTTTTAATTGAAAGGTTAGGTCTCTTAACTAACACCCATTTTTTTTTTCAATGGGTGCGTTACAGACACCACTTTTCATATGTTTGTGACTGTTGCGAACATTCACTTCATTGTCTATAAAATGTGTATAAACTTGGCTAGTTCGATATACAATTTAATTGAGCAAGTTCTTCTCTCCTTTTCTCTGTTTTCTTCTCTGTCGAAGAGTTTATCAAATTTAGTTCGCTTGTGCTTCGCTATTTCAGTGCAGATTAGCGTGAGCGAAAGACTGTTGTATCTTGGGAGACTTCCATCCATTAATTGTGTTGCGTTTTCCAAGGATACAAAACTCTGGTTCTAGTTTAAATTTGATAAGCATATGAAATTAACATTACTGGGTTTTATCGGATTACTAACTAAATCAAAAAGTACTAGCGTCATTTATTAAAGTTGAGTCTCAGAATCATCTACTTGATAATCACGTCGTTCACATTAAATTAAAATCTTATTTTTGGCAATCCAAATTAAACCAGACTTGATGGGTCTTAAACAAGATCAGAACCCAGTCCAAATCCAAGACTCATTAACAACCCTATGTACTCAGTCCCTGTAGTGGTTGCCTCAACCTTGACATAACTCATTCAAATTTTCAGAAATAACTTTTCTGCATCCCAAAAATGTCCCATTATATGCAAATTTAAAATGAGAGATCAGACACACAGTGCTTCCATCAAAATGATCAACGTTACATGAACCCGTAAGTTTATTACCAAACTAACCACCAATCCAATGAATACCTATATATGAATGACAAAATAGACACATATGCCAAATGCATGTCACGTACATTATGTATTGTGCACACATGTTAAATTTATCCGAATAATGCACAAGCGTTTGGTAGGCTTACACTGATGCCCTAGATTAAGCAAGCAAGCATGCATAACTAACCTCTGTGATTATCATAGTCAAATGTTTAATCAGGGTCGTCTCTCATATTTAGAGGCCCGAGGCGAACTCATAAAAAAGGGCCCCATATATAATAACAGTAAAAAATGATAAATGTAAAAAAAAATGTATTAACTATCTAAAAAAAGATGCCAAGCCCAAATTAAGTAGTTTTTAATTAGATGAGATCCAAATAAGGGTCAATGCAATAATGCCTATAGTCATACCTTGAAAATTCTTATTACAATGAAGACATGGTCATTTAAAGATTGTTCTTCTAGCATTCTTTGCTGCAAAATCATCAATTATTCTAGAATAATCAAAGTTTGCTACTATAGCTTTCTTAATCGATAAGATAGTCAATCCATTCAATCTTTCTTGCGACATGGTCGAACGAAGGTAAGACTTGATCAATTTTAACTTTGAAACACTTCTGAAACTGGGATAGTTAATAATATTTTGTAAGCAATACATGCAGTTGGGTAACAACTAACCATAATTTTTATAAAGTTTAACACAACCATTGCCTTTTTCGTTTCTTCTGGTAAAAATTATTTTAAAGACTTTTAGCTCAGCAAATAAGTCTTTTCCATCAATATTAGAAATCATGTCACGCTTTAGATATTCTTCAAGTTTGGTACAAGAAGCCCTCAAACTATGATTATTACATAGTTTATATATACTTAACTAAAGGGCTATGGAAAAAGATTGAGAGAATAAGTAAAAATTTTTGGGAGAGTGTGAGAGATCTAAGATGAATTTAGAGATTTTAAGGGAAAGAAAGACTAAAAGAAAGAATTAAGTATTTTTTAATTTTTCTCTTGTTCTGTTTTGTTCTGCGTATAGTATATTGGTATGAGATAATGAGAAGGAGGTGAGGGATGAAGGTGGGTGACAAAAGAATCTAACAAGTGGAAAAGTGTAATCAAGTGGACTTCACGTCGATTTTCTTTAGTTTTTAAAAAAGATAGCTTTTAAATAAGCTAAATAAGTAAAGAATTTTGTTTTAATACACCCATACATTGATACATATATATGGATGAATTGATTTTTTGGGGCCCTTTTGATCTGGGGCCCCAAGGCGGCCGCCTTGGTCACCTTGGGCCAGAGCCGGGCCTGTGTTTAATTTCATTTAGAAATGTATCAACGAGACATCGGAGGGTTTGCCATTGCCACATTATTGTCCCGGTCTATATCACATACCATCTTATATAGCTGAGAATTTTAGTTTTCACAATTGAACAAAATGTACCAACAGATCAAACTTTAGACCAGCTTTATAATGTATCAATGACATCTTGGGATGAGATTATGTCTATGTATGGGTGCCAGTACTCTAGGACATGATCAAGGTTTTCAAATCAAACGCTAGAGAAATAGAATAAACTTTTCAAAGATTTAATACTATCTATTTAATCATATATTTTATGCATATTATGGGTTATATCCTTTGTTGATAAGTTTGGATACGACAATAAAATACCATTCAATTTATTTTTAATATAATATAAATTGTAACAATTTTTTAAAAAAGAGAAAAATTCAAAGGAATTTGATAATACTTCAAAAAAAAAAATCAACCTACTGAAATAATTTATGCATTCGCTTATATAGAGGGTCTAGTAAAAAAGAAAACATCATAAAATGAAGTCAAAATACCAAATTTAGTTACTGGAATAATATAGTTTTGAGTCAACAGTTACTAGTTTTAAAATGTAACATCAAAAGAAAAGGACAGTTAACAAAATCCAAATCTTATGGTTATGGACAAAATCATGCACTGGCTGGATAGGTAACCTAGAAGATGAAGTACATTTCTTTATAATTGCAGATGATGATGACCCCCATTAAGCTGAAAGTAGAAGAGTGTGGGGAAGTGACGGGGATGAAAATCTCATTTTTTTAACATAAAAAGCTCAACATCTTTTATATCAACAATTATGATTTTTCCTCTTCAAGTTAGCAAGAACAAAAAGCAGGAACCAATCAGTTCTGTGGGCATGTTGTATTAAAGGGTCCTGTTAACGTGTGCCCGCACACGATAAGGTTATTTTTTAAGGAGTAAATTTGCAAATTAGAGATCTTCAAATCAGCTAATTTTTTGTAGATATAATACTACTATTATTTTTAAGATGTCCACAAAAAATTAGCTCAATTAGAGATATCTAACCCTCTAAACAAATCACTTTAAATGTTAGCCGTTCATTAACACTATTAAAGTCTAAATTAAGTGATCGTAGTGTTAGAGGGTGCTAGAGATCTCCGATTAAGCTAATTTTTTTAGATATGATTCAAATAGTATAAATACAATACATATAAAAAAATTAGCTCATTTGGACAAACTTAAGTAACTAAACAAAACACAAAACCTTAAAGCTTATCATGTGCCCTAAGGGCACATGTTAACAAAATCCTGTATTAAATGATCTATTAGCTATCCTTGGCTTTCATTCTGGTGATATTGATTGAGGGTCCCCTTGGCTTTGCCCCTACCTCATCTCATCTTCAATATGTTCAATTTGATGGCAAGTGCCATGGTCCCCCTAATTCATAACTACTGACTGATCAATCACATGCCAACGTAATCTTAAAGTGGGCTCAAGACTTGGGATATCGGGTTTTGACAAAAATGTCTATTAAAAAGGTAGCCTCATATCAAATATATGAACACAATATGATTAAAATCAAAAGTCAAGATTTTTATAAAATTGAACTAAAAAAAGAAGATTAAACTCACAACCTACCCACATGAGAAGGTTTCATCAATATAAAGTTCCATTTGATTGGCTACATCACAAAACATTTCTTTACCAAAAACCAAAAAAAAAAAAATCAGATCATCGTCTCCCATCGACGCCCCTCGATGGTTGTGCTGTCAATCTCGAGGCCCATCCATGGTTAATAGGGATGATTGATGAACAGTGAACACACCTCATAGGTAGCTGCTATAGCTACTATATCTACAAATTCACAGCTAAATTTATTCTAATTTTACTACATTAATTATCTCATTTAATAACACCAAAAAAATAAATAAATGAATAAAAAACAAAATAAATAGAGAGAGTAATCTTCCCATTTTGCCCTTGATTCTGCAGGTTTTTTGCCATTTCTAACCCCTCCATTCAATACACTGATTCAAGGGTCTGGTCTTCTCTGTCCCAGCATTAAGTGGGCAAGGTGTCTGTACTGGTGGGACCATACAATTGTATTGCAAACACAAAGAACTGCTCATAGGAATCTCAGCCGTTGGATCAATCTCCATCCCAGTCAGAAAATTGTGCTGTAGATAAAGAACCTGTATGCCCTCAGCCATCAACCTATCAACAAAGCTGTTTGGGACCTCCCCAGTGAACTTATTGTTGTTCAGATATAAATTCTGTACGGACGAGAAAAGCGAAGAAATCTCACCACTCAATCTATTGTGACTTAGATCAACGGTCGCGATTGAAACTTGATCCAACGGTCGAATCGGACCAGAAAACAAGTTCCTCTGCAACTGAAGATTTGTGATCGGAAAAGTAAAGATTGTTGCCGGAATGGGTCCTGTGAACCGGTTCATACTGAGGTCGAGGTAGTTCAGCCGGTTTAATCGGGTTAAGAGGCGGTCGACCGGTCCGGTTAGGCGGTTTTCAGATACAGAGAGAAACTGAAGGGTAGGAGGAAGAGAAGGTGAGACAGTACCAGAGAGATCATTGTGTTTGAGATCGAGACGAGTTAGGGTTTGTGAGGAGAATGTGGGGATTGAACCTGAGAGATGATTGTGACAGAGAGTTAGACTGGATAGAAAAGGGAGAGTTGCAATTGATTGAGGAATAGAGCCGTTGAGTTGATTGTAACTGAGATCTAGGGTTTGAAGATTTGGAATTTCTGCAAGAGAAACAGGGATTGAGCCGGAAATGAAGTTTTTACTAATGGCGAGAAATCTGAGGTTTTTTAATTGAGAAAGTGTTTGAGGTAGAGAACCGAAGATTCGACCTGGAACAATGGAGAACTCTGCGAGTGAAGTGAGCTTACCTATTGCAGGATCGATACGACCTGTAAGACCTGGAGCACCAGCTCTTGGATCACCAAGGTTTAAAGCTATTACCTTTTCGGAATCACAGTAGACGCCGGCGAAGTTGCAGGGATCAGCAGTGAAGTCCCATGAGGAAAAGAAATTAGACCCAGGCATGTCTTCCAATCCCTTCCGTATCGATTGCAGAGCTAAGAAATCAAGTGGGTCTAAAATGGAGAATGCACATAAACTACTCTGTAAACAAACAAAGATATAAAACAGAGACATTACAGAGTACTTCATCATTTCTTAGAGAGAGAAACAGAGAGGTTTGGGTTTTGGAGAAATGGGAAAATTAGGGTTTTAATGGGAAGAAAAAAGGATGGGTTTTTCTGAAACTTTTCTGTGAGAAGGAAGGGAACTACTGATTTGTAAAAGGAGATGGATAAAGCTTTAATGGCGATGTAGTCACTCAAGTTAGAGAGAGAAAGAGAGAGGGAGATTGAGATGTCTTGGAAGAGAAGTTTATAGATTTTCTTTTACTTTCTCCCTCTAAGTTCTTCACTTTTTCATTATTTTGGCTTCTCAGAGAAGGTGCAATCACTACTACTATCACAATTCTGCAACTCTCAAGCAACTAACAATGCACTTACTTACTTACTGGTCTTTTCTTTTCTTGTTTTTTTTTTTCTTTTGTTTTCCCTCGAGATTAGGTTCGGAAGGCCAAACGGTTGTCCGAGCCTAGGTGGTAACTGGAAGCTGAGGTTCGGTTGACAGCTCAGCTAGAAACCTGGATCACTTGGGACTAAAGTGTTACCGGGAAACCGGTAATGCATTATCTACGAGTACGAATCCACGCCTGTCCTCGAATCAATCGCCCGTTTAATGTGCAATTAATATATAAGACATGAATTTTATAAGGCCCAAACTTTTACACCCTAAGTTCTTACTTGTTACACCTAACTCATTTTTAATGGTTGATTACACCCCACATGGAGTGCTATTTTGTGCACCCACATAACATGAGGGTGCACATCACCAATAACTATCCAACCTTTTATTGTTTTATAGTCAAAGATTAGTGGAGTTGACTGCATAGCAATAAATGGATGGATGATGACAGTGATGTGCACCCTCATGTAATGTGGGTGCACAAAATAGCACTCCCGCACCTGTGCCGCTTATGAAGATGATTCAAGAGGTGTTCTTTACAAAAATAAATAAATTTAAATTGCTCTCAAACTTTTAACCCCTCAAAATAGGATTGAAATTTTAGATGTTTTCAAGTATATATTAATTTTGTCACTAATTGTTAATCAATTTATAATGAGATTATAATATTTCTGATGTGGAAATTTAGTATTAGCTGTCCTTCAGTCGTGATGGTAAAATTGATGGAATTAAAACGAAAACAATGAATGAAAATTTCAATAATGGTACAATAGTGAAAGAATAATACTAGAATGCCCGCACAGAGTGCAGGATTCTAGCCCCGCACTCCAATCGTTAGGCCATTACCCCCTCGTGATTTGAATCACGTCCCCTCGTAATTCATAAATTTCAAGGCATGGACCACCGTCTATCTCAAGGCGGTACGTAAATCCCCACTTTATGCGGGCATTCTAGCATCACTCATAGTGAAAATATGTGTGAATACATGCATGTGATTTATAAATGTGAAAGTAGTTGTCATGATTTAACTACCAAACTTTGGCTACGAGTGATTGGGACATCAATAAAACTTTTTGGACAGATTAGTTTTCAAAATTGGTGCCAGATACTTATGTGGTAGGATGGGACCCCACCATTTTTTCTCTCTCAAAAGTGTTACGATGGGTTTCTAACTTATGTAGCAATGGGACCTACCATGCAACATAAGCGTCGGACATTTATTTTGTAAACCCATCGGTCAAAACAGCAGCGCTGTTGGGACACCCTTTCTAGTTAGCAGCTGGTCTCTAATGGTTTGGGTAACCCTCTTCGATGCCCGAAAACTTACATTGGATTAGGATAACCCTTTTAATATTTTTTAGGCAGGTTCTTTAATTTAGTGGATGCCTGCTCATGCCTCTCTTCTGTATCCATCATTCAACGGGGCACCCCATCATCATCCTTTTAATAAAACATATCCATTGGCTCTCATTGCGCACGTTTTTAATTATGAAGAATGATGATGGATGGATGGATGGATGGAGTGATATGGACTTCGAATGAGTTGGGATATGATTTCTTTTATCTTCTAAAAGGATTAAAATCCTTTTTTATGGAAAATGAAAAAAAAGTCATATGATTTCTTTTATCTTCTAAAAGGATTAAAATCCTTTTTTATGGAAAATGAAAAAAAAGTCATATGATTTCTTTTATCTTCTCAACTAAGCAAGTGTAGGATCAGTTCAGAATTTATATATTGGTTATTGAATCATTCATAAAGAAGGATGATGAATTAGCACAAACAACAATCTATTACATTGCAGCCTTGCTGTGGGCCACTTTCCTATTATCTATATATCATAGATCTTTAATCATGAAACGCCTATTCTCATCATTTTTTTAACCAGCAGGCAGTAAGTGCGTCATACACGTGTTGTATTTTCAGTGATGAACATACACTTAGAAAGTACATATATGACGATTGGACACGCCAATAATCTGGCATCCCTCCTTTGAACGTGGCTGGCATCCCTCCTTTGAACTGCGACATTATAGGTTCTAAACTCTTTGGCGGACTATACACTTAGAAAGCACATATACACTTAAAACGCAGTTTATGTGCTCCTCACACACCTCTTATAGTGTATCTAAACCTTGTTGTAATTTAGGCAACAAACCCTCATATAAAAAAAAAAATGACTATTGGACACGAACATAATATGCTATACCGAAGTTCCATTTTTCCTTTAGAGCACAAGTTTGCATTGGGCAGCCTTTTGATCGAATTTGTCTGAGAATTATTTTTGGAAAATCTTAAAGGCATCCCCAAAATTATATTGACAGTCCCCAGTTTGGTCAAACTTCTTCCTTTTTTTTGTTACTTTATCTCTCTAAACCTTTAGAAAGAGAGTGGGTTTTTGGGTTTGGAGGGTTTCTCCAATGGTCAACTTAATTTGATCCAAGTGGAAGGTGCTATAAAATTAGGGCTTGCCAATAATAACAAATGCAAATTCAGAGGTGCCTCCAAGGCTTACAATTGAAGCCCGTTAATAAGATTTTGGAGGGCACCTATAAAGCAACATGAAACATAATGATAATCTTGGGTTGGGCTCGTTTACACTTGGGTTTGGAGTTCGGCTCGAAGTCGGTCAAAGAATTAGCCAAGGTGATAATACAAGGGAGTTTTATTGGCACTCCCAAAACTTTGTTGGCGGGCTCATGCTGAGTGCAAGTTTACTATGCGTTAAACACATACTTCACGCTCTAGGGCAATAAAATTATAATTGCTAGCCCAGGCCCTTAGTATAGTGGATTTAGACCTAGAAGGCCATCAAATTAGCCAGGCCCATTAATATGATATCACTTCATTGCTCAGGCGCAATTTAGTTTCGTAGCTGTCGATGTACAGGATACTTTTGGCGCGACTTTGCCGCCTAAATCAACTGATCGACAGAGAAATCTTAAAATTCCAAACCTTTCTCTTTCTTTGTTCTGTTCAGACTTCAGACCGGAAGTAACGACTCAGCAATCTAAACAGAAGTGACAACAAAGACATGGTATCATCAACAGCTAGGGTTTCGTGTCGATTGGTTTTCGGTATTCTCATCCTTCTAGCGGCCTTCTACATCGGCCGTCCTCTATACTGGAAACTCTCTGCTACAATCCAAGAGATCCGAGAGAACAAAACCACCGTCAAACAAGGTCTTCTTTTGTTCCTTTCTTCGATTTTTCTTCTCTTCTTCGAAATCAAATCAAATCAAATTGTGTTTAGATTTGTTTATCTTTTTTTTTTCTTTTTTTTTTTTTCAGGTATTTCTCAGTTCGTTCAGGATGCTCAAAGATCGATCGGATGGATTCGTGATGAGTCAAATTCTGGATTCAACGAAGATCGGAGAGGAAGAAAGGTCGGAGTGGCTACTGCTAGAAGGATTCTCCGATTTGTCGGTACAGAATTAAAGAGCCTGAATTAGCCCGGTGATCATAGGTGTTCTTAATTTGTTGTAATTATTGATGAATTTATTCATCTTCTATAAAAGAAACTGAGAGAATGATCAATCCAAGTTATTATTTTCTTTGATTGGATGATCTCATCTCATAATGTTCTTCTTTGTAACAATTATAGAACCTCATGATTGCCCTTGTGCTTGTCAAATCCTTTACTGAGTTTAAAATTTCTATGATATTTAAAAGTTTGAAGTACTTGAACCTTGATTTCAAATGTGTAATATTTGCTCAGATCTTCATTAGTTACTTCCATATCTATTCAGTTGTAGCATGCAATGTACAATGGCAGGTCTGAAATTATATGGTTGAGGAACCATGTTTATTAGGCAAACTATTTATTCATTGATGTCAATGTTATAAGAATTTTGACAGATTAAATTAACAAAAATGCTTGGATAGGGATAAGGTGGTATCCAATATATAACTACGGGCGAACACTTTCGAGCTTCCGAGTGTACAGAAAATCATGTTTCAGTCGAGGCTTTGTTATCGTTACAGTAATCAATTCATGGATAATATTGTTCTGGTAGTGAGAAGTGGTTGCTTAGATTAGAAGGGAAAGAAAGAACCAAGCTAAATGAACAATAATAGCATATCCATACAAGAAATTTCTGCTTCATTACACCAGCAAATATGTTTGTATAAGACTAGATGCCTTTACTCTTCTTCATTGCTTCCTTTTTGCTGTACTTTTCTAGTATTCTGAAACTGTGAAAGAGTAATATTGAGGCACATGTAGTTAAAGTAGCATGGTTTTTAGACATCTCTGGCAACAGGGATCCCCTACTGTTTTTACTTTTTAACTTTTCAGGTTGGGAAAGGGTTAATTGGGAAAACACCAAATGAAAGTGGATTAGCACATCTGCATCCCTTTTGTCAATGTTAGATGGAATGGGTTGTGTCCCCATAAGCCAAACATGCCCCCCCCAAAAAGACTGAAGCAGAAATCACAGCTTCAATCAACATGTTTTCTATACAGTAAAAAGAAAATGTAAGAAATTTTAACTTTCGAAATCATCAGATCAGGTTAGTTTTCTTTTTTAAGGTAGCGTGTGCATTCTATCGTATCGTCGTATATTCCTAACACGTGATTTCATTGATTAAGATTTACACATTAGTTTTCTGGTGTAGTTTTGTAGAGGGTGGGAGTGGGGGTATTGAGAGACGTTTGAAATGATATTTTTAAAGATTGTTTTAGGTGAATGTTATTAGATTATTCCTTCATGTTCTAACTTCTTTAAATCGGTCGTTTGGTAAAATCAGAGGGCTATTTTGTAAGAGGAATGGATGGTAGGTGGCCAGGATGTTCGAAACTCAACGAAATAACAATTAGGAACCCCTCCCGGCTTTATAAATTAGTATAAATTACTCTAGATTCCGACTGAAAATAGTTCGTGGATCCATCAAAGGTTCAGTGCATACTCTAACTATAATCCTATAAATCCTACATTTCAGTCACCATGTTTCTAGTTCTTCTCCTACTTTTTATACTATTTTCTTGGATCACATTGAGCTTGGAAACCCTGTCACCCTAAAATTAGGGTTTTCAATTAACATATAAGCACAAGCTTGCCATTATGTTACACAAACAATATTATAAACAGAGACCGAGGCCAAATAGTTGGTGAAGGAAACTGAAAGATCTTAACATCTACCAGAAAGAAAATAGAACAGATACAGAGTACGATTACCGACCAATAGACAATACTAACAGATAAGGATTGACTTAACAGCACACATCCAAGCAATGCAGGGAAGAAGAAATTGTGGGTGAGTTATAAAATAGTGAGATAATTCCCAAAAACCATCCTAACATCATGTGTTTTTTGTCTACATTCTCAATTGACTAATGCATTGCTAAGAACAAGTTAAGGTGTCCCTTAACACAAGGAAGGGTGCGTCTTGAATTAAAATATACAATGCTTAACGTCTTAAACACTCATAAACAAAAAGGGGATTATTTAGATTAATTAAATATAAGTTATTGGAGTTCGTTGTTATCGACAAATCTCATCCTGTATTGTGAATTAGGGCAACAACTCATTGACCTTAATTAGGCATAGCCTCAAGATTTGATAATCAAGGCTCTAATCTAGAGATAAAGTTGGATGACTGGGGGGGAAAAAATAAGTAAGTTTTCTTTAACACAAACAAAAACATGTGCTCTATTACAGCAGATTGAATTGCAGAATAGTATAATACAGGTGGATCATGAAGGCATCTTCTTCCAGTATACTCGCTACCTCGTCCTTCTGCAATACCATGTGTTTATGGAGTCGAAAGATTGAACCTGACTTTCCAAAGCTGATCAATGAAGATGGTTCTTGGGTTCATATTTATTTTGTCATTTATTGCTATATATGTATAAATCAAACATTCAAACAATGTATTATGTGATACATTTTTGCATCTAAAGCACAATCAATGGACTTCACCTGGGAGATTTCAGTAAAAAATAGAATAAAGAAATACCATGGCTGTAATAATACCACTGTGGAGATGATGATGCAAACAATCTAAACAATGGTAGAAAAAAGAAGTAACAATATATATGTATTATCAGAGCAATTGCTTGTTCCAATGGAAAAGTTCATCAATGCAAGGGTAATAGGATCGTTAAAGAGCAGATGAGTTTATCAAGCTTTTATTATGAAACTAAGAGTGGTGAAAAAAGAGATAGAAAGGGTTATTCACATTCTCTCTTTTTTTTCTCTCTCACACAAACACACACTACCTCATACAAATCAAGTTCAAATTTTAAGAGAACCTTCAAGTGAAGTAGCTTACAGTATCAATTATAAAATCCATAAAAGCTTCTCCTCTCTGCATCACTACCCCCATTTTACTCTTGTTTTTGCCTTCATTTGATCACCTTAGAACTAGTATTTACTCCATCATTGGAAGTGACCCACCAGCTGCCAAAATCTGTTGCTCCAGCTACAGTCAACAAGAAGAAAAGTTGAGAATTTAGAGAGAGACTAAGTAAGAGGCTTGTTTACAAGATGGGATTTCAGTAAAAATAACTTCTTCTTTTTTTTATACTCACCCTGAATAGAGTTTCAAGCTTGTTCTTCACAAGTGCATACTCATGTTTTATTTGCTGCAGACATCTCAGACACCTGAACCATAGCTTCTCTTGATCAGAGTAAGAAGTTTTCCAATGTTCCAAACATACTTTTCAGTGTAATTACAAAGATTCTGGATAGATTCAAGAAAGTCTTGAGCTAAAAACTCACCCTTCAGTGTTCTGTTCTTCACAGCAGTTTCGAAAGGCAACGCAGACATTTTTAACTCTGTTTGCACCTATGCTGTAACCAAAGAAATCAATTTCCCCCATCAAACACTACCGAAATAAACACTAAAAAGAACCAATTTCGTTCTTCTCTCTGTTTTCTTTTTTTTGTCTTAACCTTGTGCTTTTGTCTCAGATCTGGATTAGGCTTTAATTTTATTTAATTTCCAGAATTCTGTAAGACTATAAAGACATTCATATATGTTAATTTTGGTAATTAAGCACGGAACAAAATCCAAATCAGGTATGTAAGGAAGATAAGAAGAAAAGAAACAAGTCAATGAAAGAAAAATGAAAGATTTAGTGAAGTTAAATACCTAGAACTGCTACCCTTCAGCTGGTGAACATGGGCATCAACCTTTTTGAAATCCACAATTGGTTGATTCCTGTAAAACAGGATTAGAAAATCAAATCAGACCCAGAAAATAATACAGAAAAGCAAAGAAAAGAAGAAAAGAGGGAGATCCAATTCTTACAGAGCTTTGGCCAATTCGTTGAGAAGTTTCTCAGAATCTTCAAAGAAGAGAGAGACAACTTCAAGCACGAAATCTGGGTTGCTCTCATCTTGCAGTTGCTGAAGCTGGGTGAACTGCTCATCCAGAAATCCCTTCTCACCACACCAAACCAAACAACCCCATCATAAAAAAAAAAAAAAAAAAAAACCCCATACAAGCAAAAACAAGAAAAACAAACCAAAATAAAACAGACAAAAACAGAACAAACCCATATGAAGGTCCTTTTGAACTAACCTCACGAAATAGGGAACCTGTGTAATCAAGCAACCGTCTCTGCAACTGACCCACGTCCATGCCTATGTTGGTTTTCTTCTTTTCCTCTCTCTCTCTCTCTCTCTCTCTCTCTCTCTCTCTCTAAAACTAAGCTTGGTTTTAGAATTTACAGATCTTAAAGACACATTTCACAAGGCCATCAACTAAAGAAGGAAAGTTTTTTTAGATGGATTCGATGAGATAGATGGTCTGACTGAAGAGAACAAAACCCAGAAATGCAAAAGTTGCTGCTTTAAATGTAGTAGTCTGCTATTTACCTATTAATAAGAAAGAAAGAATCACCTCTTTTTTCGTCTCTATCTCTCTGTATTTGTTCTCTCTGTACCCCTCTTCCTCCGTTGTTTATTATTCAAAAGAGGCCCCCACACCTCTAGCAGCAGCTCTCTCCTCCCTCCTCTCTCTCTCTCTTTCTCTCTCTAGAGTTTTATGGTTTAAAGGCTGACGTAGAAGATGATTTAAGACCATGTTACTTCCATATCTGCTAAAGAAAAAAAATGAATATTTTGATCCTCTTCTAGGGATGCTGTATAACATTGTTGTTTACTACTCTTTTAACTTGCAGCGTTGCCGGCCCGACCATATTACAACACAAATGCCAGATTCTTATGTGGCATTGTAGGTCCCACTGCCACATAGGTTAAAAACCCTCTCATAACACTTTTAGGAGGAGAAAAGTAGTAGGTCCCACCCTGCCACATAAGTATCTGGCATTTGTTTTGTAACATGGGTGGGCCAAAAAACTTTATTGTTTGTCCCTGTGTTTATCAAGTATCCACGTGGCACGTTCTTACTGCACCATTCCAAAACATTAGGTGAACCTACACCTCAAAGGTCCCTTATATTTGGGTTTCATCTCAATAAACATATAAAATCACAAATTCAATGGTGATGAATCATTTGTTGAGAATAGTCCCACATAGGATTCGAGAGCCTAGCAAGGTCTTGATCATATTATTCATTGCTAATTTGTCAATTAGTTTTGAGTTAGAAGCCCACAAATTTAATATAGTATCACACGTGATAGACCCAACGGTCACACGTACTCCACATCACTCAAAAAGAGTTACATGTATTAGACTCAAAAAAACGTCATACGTGGAGGAGGCGTGTTGAGAATAGTCCCACATGACATATAAGAGCCTAGCAAATTCAATATATAATGATCTTGGGCCACTCCACTCATAGCTAATTAGTTTTGAGTTGGAAGCCCATAAACTTAATATGGTATCAGAGCGCAGGCCCACACGTGATAGGCCCAACGGCCACACGTGCTCCACGTCACCCAAAAAGAATTCCACGTAGGGGGCATGTTGAGAATAGTCTCACATAGGATATGAGAGCCTAACAAACTCAATATATAATGATCCTGGGTCACACCACTCATTGCCAATTAATTTTAAGTTGGATGCCCACAAAGTTAATACATTTACAACACTTGTTTACAAAAACAATTGAAGCATAAGCCATTCCAAATCAACTTCCATGGAATCAAGAAATCAGGAGCTATTAAATATGAGAAAAGTTATAATTTTTTCACCTTACTGCGTGAGGTAGCACAACTGAACACCCCCAAATCAAGAATCAAAACGAAAACCTTTCGACTCACTCTCTTATGGTGCAGGCGAGTTGCATCCTGGGCAGGTCGGTCAAGTCTTTCTATTTATACCCTTAACTGAATTTTGAGGAAAAAGCAATCTTATTGTATGGTTACAAAAACACCTAAATAGCTTAAGTACTTAACAGAAAAAAAAAAAAAAAAAGTTTTTACTCAAACACAACCTAAGGGTGTTTTAACGTGATAAATGATGGCTTAAAGGCAAGAGTGATCAACAACATTAGGTTTCTATAATAATAATAATGAACTAAAGACTACATCAGCATCCTACATGTGTGAAAATTCACTCAATTTCCTCATTGACTATTGAAAAAAAATGAAAGAGACTACTTTACCCTTTCAGACTTTTAATTAATTAAAGCTGTACAACTATATAATATATATAAATATGGATTAATGACGCAAAATGATGAGTTGGACACAAAAAAGAAGAAGAAAAAAAAAGGTTTGTTTTATAAGAAAGATCTATGATCTCTTCCACACCAAATCTCTATTATCTACCTTTTATTTCTCCACAAATTTCAAATCTTTTATTTTATCTTGAATCTTACAAAGCACGTCGATATAATTTGTTTTGTCGTTGATGTTGTTGTTTGGTTGGTTGATTTGTTTTTTAATTAACACAATGTGAAGGGTAGGGACAGTTGTTATTGGGACAGTATTGTTTTATCTTTTGTTTTTTTGGCCAAGAAATGTTAAGAAGCAACACCCTTATTATATATTTAATGTTCCACACTGGAAAAGATCAAGAAAAAAGGACAAAAGAAAAAAAAAATAACAAGAGAAAAAATGTCTTTAAATCCGTGCTCAATATACTAAAATATGCATTTTCTCTTGGCTTTTAGTTGCTTGCATTTGCTTTTCATAGTCTTGGATGATCAAAGACGATTTTTCTTTTTCTTTTTCTTTTAAGCATAAGAGAGGATCTAAAGATAACAACCTTTTTTTTTCTTTCTATCTTTTGTAATTTTGTTATTGGTTGATGTTCTGTCAATCAAATTGTTACTATTGGCTGAATAATGCTACTTGAAGTGGAATGTGAGTATAAGGAATTGACACGTGTCAGACTGAAAGAGGCATCAAAGGGGTGGACAGATCAAATGTGAACAGGTTGAATTCCTCTTTTCTACAAAATAATGATGTTGTCTAAAGGTGGAAATTCTTTTGGTTCATAATGGGTTCTCATTGAAATTCTTCAAATAGAATACTTACAAGTGTACACCTTAGAGAATCTGAGGAAAATCAATTCCCCATGCTGGAACAGAATGGAATGGGTTGTATTTGTCTACAATGGTTCTAATCTCATATGGGTTTTAGTTAATTGTGGTGAAACCAATCATCCCTTTGGCATGAACAATTCAGTATGGGCTTGAATGCAGTTCAAATTTATCTACTTTGTTCAGACTTCAGAGCCTGAAGTAAGATCTTTTGAAGGACATAAAATGAACAAATCTGCCCTGTTTTGCTGCTTATGGAGAGAGCATCTCTAAGTGGGTCTTTTAATAAAAAAAAAACAGATAGGCCATAAAAGTACAAAAGAATGGTGTTGGGGATTTGTATGAATCCTAAGATATAAATAACAGATGAGTTGCAGACACGAAGGAGATGCACGAATGTGCCATACACCCCTATAAATAAAAAATTGTGGCTAGGATTATATGCCATTGTCATTAATGCAAAATATATGATTTTGTGACATTCAGAATCTTCTCGATTTCAATACCCATTCCCACCATTAAATTAAATAAAAGAGAGATTGAGAGAGATTTTTATTTGAGTGATGCTAGAATGCCCGCACAAAGTGGGGGACTTACATCCAGCCCTTAGGTGGACGATGGTCCACATCTTGAAGTTTGGGAAAGACGAAGTTCGAGGATGTGATTCAAATCACGAGGGGGTAATGACCTTATGATTGGAGTGCAGGACTAGAATACCACACTTTGTGTGGGCATTCTAGCATTATTCCTTTTCTTTTTCTTTTCTATATAACAGAGATGTCCGAGCCTCTTAAAGCCCTCGACTAATTTATGAAATAGTGTAGTCTTTCATACCACACTACTAGATGTTTATTTTCTGACAAATGTTGTTCTACTATACATGACACGTGTGACATTTAACCATCAGTTTCTCCCAAGTGAGAAGTACACTCATCAGGTGACTTCCACAGGTGAGAATGAGCAGGTGAGTGTTAGAAATGCCTCTTTTTTTTAGTAGAGAAGCACATTAATAACTTTGACAATAATAACAATTCTTTGGTTTGTTCTTCAATATAAGGAAATCTCATAATTCGTTTTAGAAGTTTGAGTTGCATCCTTTCTGAGTTTGGATTGATTGGTTTGATTATATATAGACTATATACATCAGGGCTCTCTATCTATATATGTATATGACTTCAAAATATGTAGCCCAGCACAAAAAGCACTATCATGTTGACATTTCCACATTTGTAATTTGTAAACTGGAACACCAGTTCTGTGGCAATAGACTCTCTTTCTCTCTCTAGCTGCTATTACAGCACGCACCTTCAGTCACGGGATAGAACCTAGAAAGTGGAGAACCCCACCTCTCCATCTTTTTAGGTAGACAAAGATACAGAGCAAACAAAAGCAAACCAACAATATACGATAAGAACCAAAATAACAAATGCATGTCCATCTTTTTCTTTTTGACTCGTTAATATGAACCTTGAGTTAGCGGTTCCCCCACCATAGTTAGACGGTCCCATGGGTTTTCCATCCACCTTATTCTTATACTTCGTTTATATCCCAGTGGGCCATAGTTTTGGAGATTATCCAAAGCTGACTGCCTCACAATAAAATCACGACATGATTCTATAACTTTCACCTCATCAAAAGTTCATAGAAAATTAACAGGATGGTCCTTAATAAAGCTTAAAATTTGATTATCTTTTGTGGGGTTAATTGAAACTTTGGAGATCATCCTTACCAAGCACTTGTATAATCTCCAAGCGAACCCCACAGGGGAGGTGTAAACAGGGTGTAATAAGAATAAGTTAAAGAGGAAGCTGAACATGTAGATGTCTGGGTGGAATCTGATCCTTAATGAAAATACGTTTCCTTTGCCACCCAAAGAAAAAAAAAAGACTTCCACCAACAAAAATGGCAACTATGCACACGTTTCTGGGGGCCTGCGGCCAAGACCAAATCACTGAAATATTAAATAGCTAATCAAAGCTAAGAGCAGAGCTGTACGATGCCTAGGGTGTACTGGGCTGAAATGCTAATTCTGCCTGCCATAATTCTAGCTAGTTATGCCAAGTTTTTGGCCCTAGTGTAGATTGCTCTCAACTCTCAAGAAGTAACTTCGGTAGAATGATTAGATCACATAAATAGCAGTTTTCATTTCTGGAATGGTAAAAGATTTACTGATAAAAAGAAGTTCTATTATTATGTATAGTTCTACAAAATCATATATATCTAACACATTTCAACATCCCAATAAGTGCAGTAATTATAACACAACAGAAGAACTAAAGGTTATATTAAAGAATCATTAAAAATGTAAAATACTCGTAATAACACAAAGTTGCTATAATTAAGCAGTTTTGGACTCACCATTACCCGAATCATACACTAACCTGTGGCATATACAACAGATGCCCGTGCTCCCAAACGAAATCTTAGGATGAACATTAACACACCTTACAACTCCTCCTACAGGAGCCTGGAAGATCTGGAGATCCGAGCATGTACTCTGGGTTCTTTGTGCATTCTCCAAGAGCTGCCCACTGCTCGCACCTATCGTTATCATCTGTGCAGTGACCACCACCACCACCTCCCACATTCTTGTCGAATGAATCTACATGTATCCACTTGGTTGCAGACCATTTTTCACCTTCAATCACAGGGCACCCACCATGGAGACTGGTAGTGTCTGGGATAGCACTTGGGTAGAGACTGAAAAAGAGAAGGGCATCTCCTCTCCGAGGTTTTACTGTGATATTTTGGGAGCAAAAACAAAACATCAGTGTCTCTACGAATAGAACAGTAAAAGGCCATATAAAACATTTCATGGGCTAACCTGCAATTCCCTTCTTTGCACACTCTGATAAGTCATCCTTTTTTGTAGGTGATCCACGACGTGGAGACTCCTAGTAAAAGTATAAAGAAAATATTTAAACAAAAAAGCCATTTTTATCAAAGACTAACAAGATGACAATTGTCAGTTGCTGCAATGGTTTCCTCCAAAAACTTTAGCCCCATGAAAGTACAGAAACATTCTGTATTGCATGATGATGAAAACAAGCAAATTAAACTACTAGTATCTGCAACCATTCTGGAAACTACAACTAGGTCCCTTTTCATGGAAGACCTCATTTGGTTTGCACTATATGAACTGGCACATATTAATCAACCCGAGGGAAAGAGTCTAACAATCGCAATATTTGGGAATTGCTCATCCATGGAATGGTTAACCTAGAGTTTCCTGATTGGTGGAACACATAAAAAGAATTTGGAAAAATAGTCTAGCAATATAAGGAAGCAAAAATAAGATTACTACGTTTCAAATATTTACACGATAACCATCCTGCTATTGGAATAAAAATAAAGTAATGGTGAACATTGAACTAACCTCTGCATTTGGAAATACTGTTTCACCACCTTTAACCACATCACTGAGATACATAAGCACAGTGGCAAGTCGGTGCCCTCCCCTAGCAATATTAACCTTGTCGAGGAAGTAATCATAGTGTGCGTCATACTTTTGCCCATGCTCATATCTCAGTACTTGTATGTCCTCTCCATTTTCTGAAAAAGATTTAACATAGTTCATTTAGTGTTCATTTTACCTCAAACTCTTATTTTAGAGGTTGATTTCTGACCCTAAGGATATGCAGTTAGTCTCTTTCTTGATTGTATTCACTTGTCAAAGAATATAAGAAAAAGGATATCAAGATATTGAGTAATCGAGATACATATATGTATACATACTAAGATATTGGTACAACTAAAAGTTAAATGGATTCCACACCTTTGGGGAGAAAGGTCCATGCGGCAAGCTTGTCCTCTATATGTGCAACAATAGGATCCTAGAGAACAGGGGATCCAAAATGCATGTTAGGGAAATAATGTTAGAGGATGAGGAACAAATGGCATCTAGGATTCATAATTGTGAATATTCAACATATTTTGCAAATATTTTGTGTGTGTGTGCGTGTGTGTTAATTTCTAACAAAGTAAGAGAAGATCAAGACTTGAATCATAAATCTTAATGCCCATTATCCTTATAACTGTTATTATACATGTACAACTTAATATGGTTTCCCAGATTACAAGTCCTGTACTTTAAATGGAATGAGGACAATTAAAAACATAAAAAAGCAGTTACAGTTACCAATTTGAAGGCCAGTCCTTTATAAGATGCAATCAGAACTAAACCAAAAACCTAAACATCAGTGTAACACCAAATTTGAAAAGAACTAGAAAATGGAATAAGGTGGTGCAATGATTCACATAAAATCAGTAGCCAGGGGTCAAAAAAAAAATCATATCTTCCAACATTTGCATGGTTCATAAATAAAGGAACCAGGATTAGGCCTGGAAATAAACCAACTAGCAACATGACATTTAAAACCCCATTAAAAAAATGAAAAAAAGAAAGAAAAAGGGTGATAAAGTGTTATGAATATCCTCTGAATCAAAATGTTATTACATCTACAAGATGTTCAAATTCTGGAATACTCTACTACTTCTCCTTGACCAAAAACTTAAAACAGTTAATTGAAAAGATGCTCAACTTTAGACTTGTTATATTACTTGACCAAAAACTTAACAGTTAACTAACAGGACAGAGACAACTGCCTCTTTGGAAATTCGAACATGGTGAGGAGCATGATAGCGTTTTTCAGTTGGACTCACAAGAGATTGCAGATCAATACAGTATATCCAATTTGCCACTAGAACCTTCTTGGAATAGCCAATGAAGGGGTTCCAGGTTCCACTAATGGAACCAACCAGCCCAGCAATTCAACAGAAGTTAAAGAAGTACATTTACTAAAGCTATCAAAATTTTATTGGTTTCATAAAGATATTCCCCGTTGGTCGTCGCTTTAGAGTTTTTGAAGTAGTTGCTTCTAGTGCAACTTGGAGCTTCAAAATCTTAGAACCCAAACCCCTGAAATAAAATGTGAATTTTTCTCTCTCTCTCTCTCTATGTTTGTGATCAACATTAAGGGGATTCATTACTGAGTACAAAACAAATTTATATGGGTCCAGCTGATCAAAAAATAAAAATCGTAAGGGTCCACATTTCCAATATGCATAATCTCAAGTCAACGCATTGAAGGTCAGGTAGAGTTGACTGAAAATTAATTCTTTGGGGGGAAGGATCAATTATCAAAACGGAACAGATCGAGAGAAAAAGGAACTACCTTTCCTTTACTGATAAACGTCCCCGAGCTAGTTCGAACATCGCTGAGCGTGCTTTTCCCTGACTGACTATCCGCAACCGCGGATCTCTTGAGCTCCGATTTCGCCTGCAAAGAAACAAGTTCAAATTTCAAATCAAATGATCAATCAGATTCAATCGAATTCTAACAGAATTTGAAGAATTAAAGTTGCACTTACAAGAGCTATCAAATGATCGCATTCTTCGTCGGTGAGGAAACCTTCGTATACAAATGCTCTGCACGTAATTGGATTCAACTGAAATTTAAGACCATTCAATTTAAGGAATTGAAGAGGGATTTGTTAGAAATTGACCTACCTGGGTTTCCATGAGACCTGCCTTACTTTTGAAGGCTGGACGATCGTACCAGGCGAAGATGAGTAAGAGCTCGAAGATGATTCATGGAAGAGTAATGGGATCCAAATCAGAAATATGAGTGCAAACTTAGAAATCATTAACCTAGATTGGATCATTTGTAGAGAGAGAAAGAGACTAGAGAGAGAGAGAGAGATGAACTCTTCGTGTCTGATTAACTCTAAGATCCCGGAACTGACAGACTAGTTGAACTGGTGAATGCTTGAAGCACACGACTCTTCCACCCCAACTGTACAAGCCTACAAGGCTCCAAACCCCCTAAAATGAAAATAAAATCCACACATTTATCCAAGCCCAAGACAAGCCCATTCCAAAGACGAGGTAAAGAATAGCCTACCTAGCAAAAGAGCCTGGTGTCCAATGGGTATCACCGTCTAAGAATTGTACAAAGGATCAGACTTAAGTAACCTGGGTGTGGAGCTGGAATCGGAGTGGAAGTGCTAGAGCGGCCAATTAATAGATGCCCTAAGTTGAAAAATGCCTACAGAGCAAGAGTATTAGAGCATGGTTCGGAGCGAGTTCGTGAGTTTTCAGAGCGGGTTCGCGAGGTTAATGAATGGGAGCGTCACCACTTTACACGATTCTAATTACTAAGGATCAAACTGAACCGGAACCAATTATCCAAATTCTGATTTCACTTATACCAGTATTGGAACTACAACTGATAGAAACCGGAAGCATTAGTATACTAATAGGATGATCCACTTCTTGGTCTTTGGTGTAGAGAAGTAACGAAACAGGATAGGACCCAGAACCAGTTTACTCAGGTAAATATCTTTTTCCTTTCAATTTTTTTTTTTACATGTGAAAATTTGGAATTGTTATTTCATTATAACCAATTCTGGGAACCATAAGTAACTAGCTTAATTATTGGTTCCAATTCTACGTAGTTCAATAAGCGGCCCAGAACCAACCTGATAACACCCCTGGTCATGGTTTAAACCCAGATAAATATCCAAACAATGTGATTTTTAAGACAGTCCAGTTCATCCTGATTTGAAGACCAAATCCGGCTTATTTCTAACGGGAAGGTCAAGCTCAAGCAGAACAAGAACTATAAAGATAAAGCTCAATCAACAGATTTTACGTGAAAAAAAAAAAACAGATTTTATGTGAAAAAAACGAACCCCGTATTTTATTTTATTTTTTATGTGATAAATCTCAATTTTTAGAACTTTTTTTTTTGCAGTGCAGAAAGTCGAAACGGAAAAGTTGTTTTATCGAAATTTATTTTTCTGATAACGCCACTTTTTTGAGAAAAAGTAGATCAAGAAAGTCGTTTTACGAACATCTTGTAACATTGATCATGCTCTCCGTTCGCCAGGGGGATTTGGTGTTTCAGGTGGAGGGGGTGGACAAGTGCAGGAGGGGTGCTAGCGAGCAAGCTAGCGACTGTCACCAGAATTGCTTGCAAATGTAGGCCCATACTCTTTAAAATTGCATAGAATTCAAGCATTTCAATCTGCAGTGAAGTAGTACAAAGGGGTCCCCAGTGCAATTCCAGTTCCCACCATATCCAGCTATTCAACTTAAACAAGACAAACATGCATGGGGATGTCAGAGGCCTGGATTTGGCTTTAATCAAGGTAGATACAGAGATCTGAATTCGGAAGGGACCAAGGGGATCCAATCTTGACTTGATGTTATCAGTAAAACATGTTAAGCTCGTAAATTTTGAAATTGAATAACAAACTAGTATAACAGTTCTATCAATAAATAATCTTTAATCTGGTCAGATTAGCTAACTGGATCTTGATTCTCAGGTTCAGCAAAAATTCAACGACCCACCTGATCAAACCAAAAGTAACGCCTTATTGAGATAGCATTAGAGCATGTGAAGTGTATTAGCAACTCTCTAAAGCTTTTGAAAATAATAGGTACATTTGATCAAGTAGAGGATCAATGCCTTGCTGCAGAGCTAGGTTGGTGTTTCTCACATTTTAAGACATTGTCGTCAGATGCATTAATGTTTCAACTACAACAATAGAACCCTAGCAAAATGTAAATCAAAAGTTATATGATTTTCTTTTTCGTTTTTTGTCTACTAGAGAAAGGAGATAAAAGTTATATGATCAACCACATCAAAACCCAAGTTGCAACAACAACAACAACGACGACAACAACAACAACAACAACAATATAGCAAGCTTTAAAGAAGCTCGTAATGTTTAGTTATCCAAGAGGGGTCCATATCCAAAAACCCCCACCAAGCAACCATATCTTGCTACTAGTACAGAAAATAGAAAAACTCTTCATTGGAGGCAAAGCAATTTTGTATATGATGATGCCGGGAGAAGTAAAGTAGTGTGACATGCAACATATAATCAACAGAGAAAAAGATGAAGTCAACAAAACCTTAGTCAATTCTTCATGAAACCACTCAAGCAGCAAAGCACAGCAGCAGAGAGTGCAACCTCCAGGTGCAGGCTTCTATTCCCTCCTGCACCAGCTCTGGAAAATTGTAGATAGATTTCTAATCCGAATCTTCGTAAACTTCTCCATCAGACAACTCATCAAACGACCTTATGTCAAGCTGGTAACGGAGGATACCACCGATGCCACCGAACCCTCTGCAGAACTGGGAACCTTCTTGGGACTTGTTAGTCACAAACTCAAGCGTGCAACCAAACTTCCTGTACTCATTAGCAAACCACTCCAGCAGCGAAGTCTTCTCCTGAACCTCCAACTCTGCAGAGGTTTCAGAATCCCGAAAGTTACTTTGGTCAGCCTCTTGATCCTTGTTCAAGTGCTTTACGACTATCTCACCAGTGGAACTATTCTTCAGAACATACCTGTTAATATCCAGATTCTCCCACACAATGAGTGTTTCCACAGCACCCATTTCCAGAGTTTTCAGAGTGTCATCTACACCAAATACATACTTCCCAGTGTCTTGACTGATCTCCTCAAAGTACTTACCGATCAAGCGTTTTTCCTGAATGAACTTCACATTAGATAGAATCTCTGCAGAAAGCTCAATGGCTTGATTGAAACCGTTCTCACCACCATACGAAACATCAACAACATTCAGTATCTTAGCCTGGAGACGGGGATCAAACATATCGGACTGACTCAGTTCTGTCTTGAAATCCGCAGATCCAGCAAGAATTAATCCTGAAACATTGGGCTGGCTGGTGGCTGGATTGATGTAAAACTGTGTCGCAAGCTCGGCCGTTTTCCTGACATAATTGTGACGCTTCTCCATACGAAGACGAGCAAAACGCAAGGCAGATTGTCCTCCTCTTCCGTGTTTCTTTGGGAGATCAACAGTGAACTTGTGCAGCACTTCACGTGTGTTTCCACTTAATGTCCCGAAAAGGGTCCCGTTACCATCCATGACTATAAAGCCAAACTTATCATCAGATTCTAAAAGTTCATTCAGAGCCTCCGTATGAAACTTATTATCACAGAGGTACAGCGATGCATTAATAGGCTTGAAAGGCTCAAAGTCAATGGTAACCTTCTTCTCCTTCCCATCTTCAGTCATAATAGTTCCAGTGTATAGAACCAAACCATTTGGAGGAACCTTATTGTAAAGTTTCAACCTTTGCTGAGCAGAGGTAATGGCACCCAATACAGACTGACGGTTAACCCTACTTTTGATGTTTGAAGCAGTACCAAATTCATCACCCAACATCTTAGTGACCCGAGCAATCTGATCTCGTGGAGGCATGATAAGAGAAATCATGCTAGTACCATTACCTCTGGCAGCTTCTAGTGCTTTAATCAATTTCTTGATCTTCCATATCTCAATATTTTTATCAGTATCGTGAGCATCCGACATTGTAAGAGACTTGAATTAATAGCAACCAAAAAGAGGAACTGTATTCACTAACCTGAAAGCAAACACATACAATCAGTTCACATAATGTGTTTGAAGTCCTATACTTTGAAGAAATCAAGTATTAAACCATTAACAAAGAAGAGATCCTGAACAACTACATAAAAGAAACCATGAAGACATTACCACAGAACTACCATCTCATGCAACAGTTCATACAGTTGCAACTACAGATATACATCATATATAATAGATGTCAAAGTAAATACATAACAAATTGATAATACTTTGAGAAAAGAAGCGTTAAAATCTTGAACTCTTGAAGCTTATATAACCTTTCTTTGAAGTATATATGAATATGCAATGGGTCTTGCAATGTTGCACTCAGGACCTACTCACTGGCTAACTGCAATTCAAGGACCACAGAGATAATAGCCTTTGTTCGTGTCATGCCTATTTACCATCTAAGACTACTTCCCTGTAAGACTTGTAGCTATTGAATTTCTGAAGAACAAAACAAAAATAGAAGTGCCTCTTTCTGCTATTCCGCACTGTCATTTGGCTGGAATAATCTATGTAGATCCTAGGGCAGCGAGCTATATGCAACGTAAATGTTGATGATGATCCAACCATATAGGGATGGGATCGATTAATGATTAAAACTTTGATAGGCCCATATTGATACGTAGGAAGGAGTGATTTGTGAAAAACCATTAAAAACAAAGGATATCTATCTATTCATCCCATCGTATTTGGAAAGTAAAAGGGATACACATGATATGAAATTTTTTCATACCTAATTACCTTCACAGATTATCAGGGAAATGATATATTGGTGAAGTTTCATTGATAATTGAATTACATATTGTTGATGGGCCCACAAGGAGATGCCTCAAGCACTCAATTTTTTTTCTTTTTGAGGATGAGTTCCTCACAAACAGAAATTAACCATAGAAAAATTATCAGGTCATTCAAAAAAGCTTTTAGTTCAACAAAATGTTGGCATGAAATTTACTTGCAGTGCAACAGTGGAACAGTTACAAGTTTCAGAACCAACTGATTCCTTGTGTAGAAAATCTCCAGGATAGGGAGATCATCCAGTCAATCTTAATAGTGACTTGGAGATCATATTAAACGAATAACAACCTGTGACTTATTTCATGTAAACTCAATGAAGACGTGAACTTATTGTGACCAATTAATCACTATGGTAACCCTAATTCTACCTCAGGTGGCAATATAAACACTCACAGCTTAAAACTAGGGTTCCTCGCGTGTCCTTAGCAGATTATCATTAGCAGCAGCTAATCGTGGTCTACAAACCCAAAGGCCTCATGCTTCACGAAGGCAGAATTCGGTCAAAACCCACTAGATCTTCCCAAAACTAGCTCATATATTGGAAACAACATAAAATAATCAGAAAATGAATAGATCAGAAATATTAGTAAATGAATTTAGAAACAACAAAAACATACAGGACTTATACCTTCAGGGCACCAAAGAAATTTAAAAAAAAGAAGAACAAAGATGAGAAGTAATGAATCAAAACTCTGTTTCAAGATCTGTAAAATTAGGTCAGTAGCTGATAGATCTAAGATTGTTACTGAAACAAGCAAGCTTCACAGATTAGAAATCAAAAATCAAAAGAAGATAGACCAGAATTGGAATTTACCTCTAGTGTTCTTCTTCTTCTAGTTGTTTGAAGAAGAAGAATTTTGATCAGAAAGAGAGGAAAAAGCTGTTAGAAAGATATCTGTAAAGGATGGGTTTGATTCTGTGTAGGCTTTTATTAGGGTTTTACTACCTTCCAATAAGAAAAGAAAAATAGTGGAAACCGGCTTCACTCTGTCTCTCTCCTTTTTTTAAATAAAAAAACACGGGCGTTCCTGGGTTTCCGTTAGATAAGTCAAAAATAGCTTGACTCTTGGTCAACTCATTTGACTTTAACGGTTTATTAACATGCTAGTTAACACCGTCAACTAACCACATCAACTGTATATACTGAGTGTCAGAGTTCAAATCCTCGGTTTTATTAGCTTGTGGGGTCTATATAGAGAGAATGGAACAGCTAATTTTTGGTGAGAATATTTTCCTCAACCAGATCCGCTCCTAATTACTTAGCGTGGGCCCCACGAGAACAAACGAGGTGTAAATATAGTGTATGAGTAAATTGTAGGTGTTAAAAGACCAAAAGCGAAAAAGTGTTGCCACTTGCAGTTGCAAGCTAAGTTTCCTCCTATAAGAGGATTAAAGATTTTCGATCTTTTCCCCTATTTTTATTTTTATTTTCTTTTGAGAAATGAGATCTGATCATTGAGCCTTCTCCTAAATAGAGGACAAAACAAAGCATCTATAACAAGGAAATCCAACAGTAGAGTAAATTAGTGAAGCATAATCAGCTTTTTTATCTTTTTTTTTTTTTTTCTTTGAAGAATTACATTTTACACAGATTAAAGAGTGAAGATTATCACAATGAAATCATCTGTACAAAGCAGACTTGATAGAAAGTTCCTGATTTAGGGAATGCAAACCTAAATTCTGCTTCTACCAAGAGTTCAAACCATCCCTACTTATTTACTGAGTTTCCATCTACAACATGTACATGAGAAATGAGACAAGAGAAAGAGAAGAAAGATATGGCCATTTTTTCAGCACCATTTCACGACGCTGTTTTTACACAGCACAGAGTTTTCTCCAAACAATGACGGCCATGCCGGGTCTCTTCTGAAGCAGTTGCCCTTCAGTTGAAGCTGAATGGTGAAACTTGCATTGAGGAAGTTTTCGATATAACCTTCTTCTGGACTATTCCAAAAGCCAAAAGGAGACGACCTTTTTAAGAAAATCCCAAGAGAGATGATGGCACTACTTCAGCTTTTCCTTACCCTGGGACAACTGGTAGTGATCAACCTGCACAAATAGACTTGAACAATGAGAAACTGAGAATTAATGCCATGAAATAGAATAATGCATTATTATAATAGGGAAATTTAAGGTTTTGATCTCGAGGATTCATGATGCTATGTGCTGATTTCAAAGAAAATGGTGACACAGAAGATCGTTTGTTTTCTCTGGCTTGATGTTGGAAACTACATTTTCTTAATCAAGTATATAGTTCTTGACTCCTACCTTCTTCGCTAAAGGCAAAGATACCCCCAAGCATGTCACCATTGTCTCCATCTTCCTCAGGTTTCTCCCTCTCATAATGGCTACTGCTACTGTCCGCATCAGTAACAAATCCAGTTAACTCCTGACATTCATCAAGCTCCGATGCTTTACAGTATCCCTCCTGAAAATACAGCCCAAAATCTGCTTGGTCATGCAGGTTTGTAGGTTCAGCTCCCTCCGAAAGAATGTTTGGACTCGAAGACAACTGATTTGAACTTGCATTTGAAACTTCATGGATCCCATGATTGTTTGAAGAGGGATCTCCTTCAGCTATAGGTCTTCCGACGCAGACCATGTTACTCTTTAAAGAGGATAAATCATTTGTAACACAACTTTCTTCCACAAGAGAATCAAACTTGTCAGAGTGTTCCAATTGAGAAAGATAATCTCTACTGGAGAAGCTTTTTTGGCTAATTAGGGGTGATGCAAGCGTACTCCCAATCCTTGCATTGCCAATCTCATTCATAGTTTGGTCAACATGTTCGCCAGACTTGACTGTGTACATTTGATCCAGATCAAATAAACCCTCAGTTCTTCTTGATGATCCTACTGAAGGGATCAAATAATATAGTTATTCCCATAGTTTACAGATGATGAAGTAATAAAAGAATAAATATATGACTAGGTCTAAAAACTAGTAACCTGGAAGATAGAAAATGATTGTGAATCAATGGCCCAGACTATGAGGTATTACTATTGCATCTTTAACTCAGATACAACTCTTTACCTCTATCTGAGCTTTCTACCGACACAAGTGATGATGTCTTAGAGTGGCAGAAGACAGTCTCTTCTGTGAACTTGTCTTTCACTCCTTGAGGCTCAGAAGACGAAGTACTTTGATAGCGTCCCCCAACAAAGCCCCTGCATGGATCAACCAAGCAAGCATTTTGTACACGTGTAGATAATGGATAAAGAGATCTACATTCACAAAGTTTACATGCCAAATATACTCCATAGAGGACATAACTGATTATTTAGATCCTTAAACCAAAAGTCATTGAGGAGATGCAGAGATGCTCAAATCAGAAGAACATGATTTGAATTTAGATAATAATTTGGCTATACCGTTCAATCAACTGCCTTGAAAGTGGACCAAATAGTCAAAGCAAATCTTAAATGAAATATTTAAGAATTGCAAAGAATGGGTTATAATCTGAATTGAAATGGGTAAAAGAGATGATTAATCAGTTCTCCCTTCTATTGGTATATGGCTCTGTGCTAACTGTTCTGACCAAGCAGCATCTATTTACGAGGCAAAAGTAAGCAGCTTCAGTCCGTAAAATTAATCGCTGACGAATAATCCAATCTTAGTATCTACGTGCTATACTACCTCAGCACCTATAAGTAGAATAAATGTCCAGAGACCCTTGTTCTCCTATATGATTCCAACAGCCATTACCAACATTTAACAATTAACTGGAACAAATCCAGTGAACCAGAAATTTCAGTAAGATATGAATTTCCAAATCTCACTAGTCAATACAAGGAATGCAGAGTAAATTACGCCAATTTACAGAAATAAACAAAACATGTAAGAGACAGCATATAATTAAAATATACCTATCATTCCAATTTGATTTGATGCCATGGAAATGGTCAAATACAGGTAATAAATCCTTCCGCCTTATCTCAACCTCTTGTGAAGGAACCTTCTCAATTTCAATCTCTCCACCGGCATCATATTGTGCACACTTCCTCTCATTAGCCCTCAAAGGAAGCATCGAGTAGAAGGAAATCTAAAAGAAATGGAAAGAATCACAACCAATATCAAACAAAATGGCATAAGGGTATAGAATGGGTACCTTAGATTTCTGCCATATAGGTATCCTCCCAGAGCTTATTTGCACCTCTGCATTAGAGAGATACCAGTGCAGTCTCTCATGGGGTTTTGCCAAATCTTTCCACCCTAAATTACTGTTTGATTCCACCGAACTCACATCATTATCTTCAGAATCACCCATATCCATGGTTATATCTGCAGCAGTTTGTCTATCAAGAGTAATTTTGGAAATGGATTCCTCTCTTTCTGGCCAATCTGATCTTCGGCAAACATCCCACCATTGAATAGGTTCACCTTTCACCTTTAGCTCTTCATCTTGTATTTGCACCGAAGGACCTGACCCAGTTCTTAAACCACTATCACTTGGCTCTGTACCCAACGATGGCACTAGCTCATGCTGAACTAAATGTCCAGAAGGAGTATAAACCAATAGGTGCTCCAAAGCATTTGTCTTCGAGGGAACAGACTGAAGATTGCGAGATGCAGAATTGTGGAAAGCAGCAGCAATAGCACCAGATGGCACGGATACCTTTCCTGTTGCAGAAGCTGCAGCATTGCTAACCGTATTAAGCCACCCAGAATTACCATTCTTTATCCTGCATACCACAGATAATGTAACAGGAGGTGGGGGTGGAAAAGATTGCTGATTTATCATGAAAGACGAAGTAGACCACCATGGTAAAGATACACCAGGCAATAGGGTGGGCCCGTCACTATGAGAACTTTGTGTTTGAAAATCAGCATCACCACCAAAAGGGGACAGGACGAAAATATGGCAAGTCCCCCTGGATGAAACAATAGCTGCCCACTGACTATACTGACTAAAGCAGATGTCTTGTATGACCTGTTCCAGGCAAAAAAAAGAAAACAAAACAAAAGAAATAAGAAAAATGAAACTGGTGAGGGCACCAAGTATCTGAGGAAAAAAGTGTTTTGATGCTTAATCGATAAAAAAGAAAAGTGCTGTTGATAAATAAAATATATATATAAATAAAATAAATAAAAGTGTTTCAGTGCTTACAGCTGTTGTCATTCCACGATGCAGCTTGTAGAGATGAACATGAGAAGAGCCCCAATCATAGCTTGTAGTACCTGATCCATTTTTTAAGCTGGATGGCATAATGCGAAAGATATTTATATTGTTACCGTGTACAGATGCAGTGACCAGAAGAGTTCCACTTGGATCAAAACATAATGCAGAAATTGGACTTGTGTGAGCTCTGAACTGTGAAATAACTGCTCTGGAGACAAAATCCTTCACAACAACCTGAAATAAAACAATTTGAACATAAACATGTGTATTTATGAATTTAAGTATTTGTGTTTCTTGACAGAGGCAAATATGTCACAAAAATCTCTGAAATTTTTGTAATCCTATAGTATTTCCACGATTTTCAAAATGATGGCACATCAATCTTGTCGTGAGATATTAGACATCCACAATGAGAAAGATTCTTCCCCCTAGAAAAATTGTGATTTTCTTTCCATCTGGTGAGCACTAAATCATTTTCCTAATTTATATTTTGTATTTTCCTTCTTAATTTTGAGGGTAAAACCCGAGGCGCAATAAAATCTCTGATAAATTCAGTAACTGGAACTCCTATTATAAAAGCAGAGACTGAGAAGATCACTAACCATCCCCGCATTATCAGTTTCAGTAGAATGTGCTGCTGAACCAACCCTACCAACTTTCCAGCTAGAATTTGATGATACAGGAGAGTTGGAACCATCAGGCAGAAGCTCTTGACAGTATCGAGACAAAGTCTTGTATCCCATATCGCCTAGATTAATTATCCCAGCAGCTAAATGTTTACTAGACTCCATTGCATAACGAGCCACCAAACTCCCATTGCCGGGTGAAGTTGATGGACTAACACCTGGAGAAGGGGTAAGGATCTGTGGACTTAACCGACCCATGTTTGACAATAGAGGGCTGTTGGAAGCATAAGCTAACCACCTGGGACCCACAGCCATCGGACCATAACCGACGTTAACCCCAAACTCTCCTTGTACTCCTACCTGGGGGACAGGGTAGGTCAGAACACTGAACTTGTTCTCAAGAGTGAGGGCATCAAAGCAATATATCTGCCACAAAAGAAAAAAAAAAAAAAAGATAGTCAGTAAAACTGGAATTCTTAATAAATCCATAGTAGCAAATTGATTTCATTTCATCTACTAATGGAATACACCAAGGCGTGAGCCACAAGAATAGGGATAAACGGTACCAATTGGTCGAGTCATATACCTTATGTCGAAAAGCAACATAATTGGATGATCGTAGCCATCTAATATGAAGAAAAAACCTACTAAATGGATAGTTTCAAGAATAAGGTGGATTTTTGTCCCAATAGATCTTTCAGATGGGAGTCATGGAACCATTTGAAAGAGGTTATGATATCAATGATGGTACAAAAATTACAAGTCTCAGTGTTTCATAGTATAATGTACCATAATCAATTCATCACTAACAATCCAATGCTTACTTGTGCTGCAAGGCCCACGGCTACTATGTGAGGGCTGCATCTAACCATATAAATAGCTGACCGAAATCTCAAAACATGCACATAACTGTGAGAACTTAGTGAATAGAACCGAACAGCTGTAGGAGAGGCGAGACAGTTTCCTGGTTGAGGCTCAATATTACCATCTTTGATCAGACCCCCCGTATGTGCCCCTCCTTGAACCATACCTGAGCTGTTCGTTTCATCCCCTCCAACAACCAACAGTAAAGGATGTGATGCTCCAAAACCTTCATATCCCCCAGACTTCACAGGAATGGGCTGAATCTGTAAGAATGTAACTGGACCATCACGCTTTGAAACCAATTCACTGACATTAGAAGCATCCTCAGCATCAAGGACTTGAAAGCCGTTGGAGTAGCCAAGTAAGAGAACATGTTTGAAGGTAGACGGACCAAGCTCTAGCTTGTCAAAACCAGCCCACAGTATCTGTTTGACCAGAAATACTTCAGAACATGCATGCTTGTAATATGATGTGATAAATGATAGCTGAAACTGCGAGGTAAAAATACAAAGCAGGGAAGTTGGACCCCAACGGTGTAGATTGCAATAACATAACAACTAAGTGTTACGAAATGCTGAACAAGAAAAGTCATGTTTATCAGTGCACATAATTAGGGAATAGCACATGTGAGTTTGATATTTAATGAAATCAGAAAATTATTAAGTGAAGAAGGAACGCAACCATATTGACCCACCATCAATTAATAAGATGTAGAATGAAAAGATTTTAACCGAGAAGATCAACCAAGATACACCTACACTTCACTTTATGCCATTTTACTGCTTTTCATGCCAGTTGTCCAAATTGAAGTGGCTTTTTAAGTAAGACGGTATAGAGATCATTGAGAAGATATCATCTTAAACAACAATGATATTGGAAATGCCTAAGGATGTAGATGATGTGGATAACAAAGGGGATGATGTAGAGTAATAAATAAGATGTGAGAGGTGAACATGACTTCCACCTAAACCTAGTTAATAGTCGTTCTGTTTTCATTTTGCTGTGAGGGAAACATTAAACTTAGAGAGCATGGCGCCAAAAGCAGAGGGAAGAAAATACAGGGTCACTATGTCGAGGAGTTCAGGTGTCTTAAACGCAAGTGAATGAGTCTATATTAATGACCAGGGATACTGGACCACTTAGTCAGTCTATAACCTGTGTTATGGCCTCGCACGTGGGTTGGTGACCTGCTCTCTGAGTTCCCGCTTGCTTAGGCGGCACGTTATGGTGCAACTGACAGTTGGCACCACATCAGAGTAAACCCCAAGCATGCAGCTAATATGAGAACAACGGCCCCAAGGAGGGCCTTCCCCATGTTGCCATCTCCTCATGACCTCCATGGTTAAGTCAAGCTCTCACTCAAAGCGATGTAGTGACTGTCTAGGATTTCATGAAGATAGTGCTAACATGGTGTCTATGTGGCAGATAGACGGTGCCAGGTAGCCACAAAGTAATGCATGTGTGGTGTAGAGACAAGCAATGATAAGTACATGTAGAGCTATACGAGAAAAAAACATATCATATAACTCCTGATATACTTGAATGCTAATATATATTCATGCCATCAACCTCGAACAATTGGGGTAGGCCAATATGGTTATTCAACAAGTAAAGGTCAATGCTTTTTCTCTTCAAAACCCAGAAATGTTACTCCAAATTCAAAAGCTTCAGGTACCCATAAAATAAATGATAACAAATTGCATAATGAATACAAACCTGGGGTTTTTCTAGGTAACTTTCTCAATTTGAAGATTCATGTTTAAAGTTTCACTTGGTAAAATCTCATAATGTCTGGGCAGAGACGTGTGGGTCCTCAGGAGTAACTGGGACCAAATACATGGGGCATTTGCTCTCCCTTTGTAACAGACGATCTTAATTTCTCAACTGACCAAGACTTAAAACTAAGCACACATTCAATAAACCACCAAAAAAAATTTCAAAGAAAAATCAAATTCAATAAAATAGATATATCATATGTGGTGGCTAATAATATGGTTCATCTTCTTCTAATATAATCAAATCAAACAGGAAAAAGGGGGGCAAAAGGCATCAACAGGTGGTAATCATATAGGTGGAAACAGAAGTTGGGTAAGATTAACAAACCTACTACTAATTAAAAAAAAATGTTATAATCAATATATCTCTATTCCTTCTACATCCGAAAACTAAATTAAGTCTAGAACCCAAATAACATAAAGAAGTTCAGAAAAAAAATTAAACCTGGTCTTTGCGATCTTCGGCAGCAACCGAAATCGAAGCGGCGACAGACGCCCCAGCCGAACGGACGGTGGAAGCAACAGAGGTGGCATTCGAAGAAACAGTCTTTAGACAAGAAGAGATGATCCTAAGCGAATTGGGCAACAACCCATTATTTCTACCACTTCCTTTCCCCTTCCTCATCCTCTTCAGACCAAATCGTTACAATTTCAGCTCCGACCCACCATTCACCACCACCGTCACCACTTACCTCCACCACCGGTACCAACCATAATCGACCTCCTACGATCGGAAAGACCATCCGATATACCGATCGGAATCTGACACCCAAAGAAAACTACCCAAAGATGATTCGGTGGTGGTTGTTGTTGTAGTTGTTGTTCCAGTTTCTTGGGTTTGACGAGAGAGAAAGAAAGAAGAGAGAGAGAAAGAGGGGGAAGGAAGAGGGTACTCCTCTTTAGACTCCGCCAGTTGTTTGTGCTGCAAGTTATAGAAAAAACTAAAATTAAAATTAAAATTTTAAAAAAAAATATTAATAGAATTAGCTGTTTTATTTAACAAAAAAAACCAACAGAAAAAAAAAACACGAAATTAGGGTATCGTAACGGGGACGAAGAAGTAAAGTCGTGTAAAAGATAGATACAGCGGATTAGATAGATAGATCTCAAAATTCAGTTTATATTTAGTAATTCTCATCTATAAAAGTACAGTTAAAAATTTTATTAGAATAAAAATGGAGGGAAATTTTGGTAGTCGTGGGTAAAAGAAACATACGTAAACGAGGAGGTGAAATGCTAAAAAATGCCCCACTTTCATGGTGGGTTTAGTAAAGGATAACCCACCTGTTTGGGTAAGTTTAACAACTTCTTTTTTTGACCAGTAATCACTTGGTCAAAGTTCAAAACCGTGAACCAATATGGAATAGAACAAGCAGGTTAGAACCAGATTGACCCAACCAAAAAACCAAGTTTAGTTGAGACTTGAGTCTCATCTCATGTTGCTGACCGGTCATGCTCAAGGACCGAACAACCAGGCCTCAACCAAAATCCCATGACACGACCCAAACCCTAAGTCAGATTCTAGATCGAGACAGGCTTCATAATAATAAGCAAGGGGTACGATGGTGACCGGGTTGCATAAGACCACTTGTACATGCAACAGATAGAATGATTAATTTATATAAAATTTGAGATCATCGAATGGCATTTACATGAGATCTATGCAACCCATCACCATCATAAATTCATTCCTGCACTAAACTCCTCAGGCAAGCCAGCCAGCCCAACTATTTAGGTTGTGTTTGGACTTTGGACCTCAAAATCTGACTTGAGTTGGACCTATAGCCCTTATTTATCATCCCTATTTGTAGGGATAAGAAAGAGGGTGTGGGCTGTACCAACCTAAGTAACCAGAGCGCGGGTCGGAGCGGGAACGAAAGTGGGAGCGGGAGCGTCAGAGCGGCCGATTAAAAAATGTTCTTAGTTCTAAAATACATTCGGAGCGGGAGCGTCGGAGCGTAGTTCGGAGCGGGAGCGCGAGGTTCCGGAGCGGGAGCGTCACCCCTATACCAAGGTTTCGGTTACTAAGGTACCAACTAGGTAAGGTGGGCACGTTGCACTTGCTAGATAAGGTGATGGGCTATGTCTCTACAAGAACCGAAACCTCCTCTAGACACCACCGTGATAGGGGTGTCGATAGATTGGTTTGTTTGGTTCACAATTTGCAAATATGTGGTTCTATAATTGGTTTGATCAATTGTTTTTGGCTCGAGTTATGCTGCTTTTTCTTAGCTGATAGACTGATGCATCACAATCTGTCATACTCTTTGAAAGTGGGGTTCACGTAATTTTTTTATAAAAAAAATAAACCAAATATGTGCCTCCTTCACGGTTGTTTTTTATGCTTATGAGTTTCTTACCATAAATCTCCGGGAGAGGTAACCTATTTTATTTTTTTAGTAACAACTGGATGTCTAAATCTCTTAGAGTACTCGGCTAATTTTTTAAGTAATGCCGTAGCGCGATCCTCTTTTTCACAGTTATCGAATACATTTGAAAATAAATTTTTATAGTGATTTCAAAGGAAATTGAATTCACAACATTCAATTTTAGGTGAGAGTTTTAACAATTTGACGAATCCCCTTTGTGGAACAACCAATAGGCTTGTAAATTAATACTTAGTTTTACATGTGTTGAACCTACGAATGTAAGCATATATTTAGAATGCACTTTTTTTACTATTATAAAAGTAGTATAGTCTTCATTAGAATCTTTACAGTGAAAATTTTATCATAGTTACTCGTCTTTCTACACTCACCTGAGATTCACACCCATTAAAATTATTCATTGTCGTGTCAACAATTAAATTCAGATAGAGAATTAGAAGTGCATTCAAATCACTTTCTCTTTAAATTTAGTCGGAAATACATCAGCGAGTAAATTTAATGGGTAGAATTTACGAGTAAGTGTAAAATTTTCTTATTTACCCCTCTAAACTACCTATAATGTGTTTAATATAGGAGTATTTTCAACACTCCAAGTCTCAGCTATGTTTATGCTTCTTTTTCTTCTTCACCTATCTTTTATTTCTTTGTTACAACAATGTGCAAGTTAATAACTTCAAATATTATGTGCAATCGTTGGACACCAAAATCAAATATAAGTTATTCAAATAAAATTGACATAATACTTTTTTAATTGAATAAAATTGACATAATTATAAACGAACCATTAAATATAAATTTGAGTCATTGGGTAGGGCCCAAGATGTTTTATATCGGCTGGTACATATCATCTCAACTCACGTATTCCACATTTAAGGTGCTTCACACCTTATTCCTTAAACTTTAAAATAATTAATTATGAGCTTAAATTTGGTTAGGAGGAGGTAGTTTACCTCTTCTTGCTAATATAACTAGTTTTTTTTTTATAATAAGGGTTTTTATGGAATCTCTAAAATGATGTTTTATGGTTGATTCCATGAGAATTTTAGAATATTCGAAGTACTTGAATTGATGTGTAAGTTATTGTTGTTCCCCCTATTCCATATCCAATATGCTAGCAAGTGTTGCAAATATGATGATCCAAATCACAATTATGCAACACCCTGAACAGAGTTTCCGATCACTTGATTGGGTTCAGTGAAATTATTTATAATTTCATTTGCCGAGGATTTGAAGAAAATCATTTTTGAGGACGAAAGTGACAAGATTTTTTAACAATACAACTATTTTTTTTTTTTATAAGAAACATACTATATATAAAGACTAAACGAAAGGCAGAGCCCTAATTGTAGCAGAGTGAGTTTAAAGCATCATAAATAAAGGAAGGCACCTCAGTCAAAGAACAATCAGATGTTGAGGTTCTAGCCTTGGAGGCTAGGGCATCCGCAACTGAGTTAACAATAACTCTCAATTTTTTATTTACTGTATCGGTTGGGGTCTTTTTTTCACCCTGGTTCACCATAAAAAAAAAATACAACATTTGAGCGGAACCAAAATTAGTTAACTTGGTTCAGGATCTACAAATTTTGGAATGGAAAATGAATCAACTATGCGTTATTGGTTCCAATTACAGGTCACTAGGTACATCGATGAATGATCAACATTCTTAAAACGTAGTTAGTTATTTTTTTTTGATATCCTTGGTGTCCGGACCAGCTTGCGCGCACCTCGACTAATCTACGGGGCCCTGTGGAGGAAGCGACCGCCTAAGAATCCCCCAGTGGCCTTGAGGTGACTCAAACTAGTGACCTATGGGGAGCAAACCCATAGGTCGAACCACTCGAGTAGCCCCTCTAGATTAAGTTAGCTATTCAGTTATTCTTATTCTGGTTCATTATAGTGTTGGAATCAGTGGATCCAAAATCAGGTTATGTGATTTTGTTCACCTACTTAAAAGTTGGTGACCAAAACAAACAATCCTAGCTGTGGGCTCTGATACAGTCAACTACCAACCTTTGACTATGACCCTGCTTGGTATGCATGGAAAATTTGCAGAATGCAAATTACTACAGCTGTGGTAGTGGCAGTTTGCATGGACAAACAAGGCCATAAATATCCTAACTAGTAGAAGAATACCATGCCAAGCAACTTTTGATCGAAAATAACTGCAGATGCAATTTTTACCTGCATACCAAGCAGAGCTTATATAAAACTTAGACGCCTGGAGTTAACGGGTTTTTCTCACCAACCATAACAAGTGGGTGAACAAAATCAACTCTAATTTCTTCCACTAAGCTATAATTTGCTACGTGGCAGTGTGCAACGTGGAAATCTCGGAAAGGGCAAGTCGAACCCTAGAATTGTGGCTTAACTAGGAACATAGAATTTCATTTACGATGGTCTTTTATGAAAATACCAAATTACCCTCTCTCTCTCTGTCTCTCTGAGAGTCATCAGTCTGCCATCACCCCCGGAGCTTTTTTGTTTTTCCATTTTTCACTTCCTTCTATTTGGGATCGAAGTTTTCACTGCGAATTCGCTTTAGCGCCTCTAATCTTCGTTGATCCCAAGCAGGTTTGAAACCCTAAATCCTCTTCTTCTTCTTCTTCTGATGATGATGATCTATCTGTTTTGATTTTTTTTTTTGTTTTTTTTGTTGTTGTTGTTTTATCTGATCTTTGTTTTGGAGTTTCATTTTGCGTTATGGGATGTGAAATTTACAGAAAACTCGACTCAAATGGCTACCGGAAGAGCGATTCACCAATTGCTCAGGAGGAAATTTCAATCGACTGTGAGAATCTCTCTCTATATCAATCTATCTATCTAATACAGGGCGTCTTGATTCGATCTCAATTAGCTTATATGTTTCTCATTTATGTCGTTTCTCCCATGATTGTAAAAACAATCAGATTACACGCACTTTTGAAATCCTTTAAATTCTCATAGAAAAATTTAACTCCTTTTGTTGCTTTTAAACATCTTTTCCTGGCCCCCCCTTTTTTGTTGGGACTCAGGATCTTCAATGTGAAACAACTGTTGTCTTTCAGATGAATAGGATGAATCCCTTTTTCATACAGTAAAAGTTGTGGGAGGGGATTGCCGCATTATTGTTCCCTAGGAGTGTCACCTGAAGTGATTAGGGTTAAAATGATTTGGTTGATACGCTTTTCCGCTAGGTGTATGGCATTATTGCTCAGATACATGAAATTTTTATTCCAGTTTAATGCAAATCACCTCAGGTAGAGACCCTATTGGGCTACCATAGAATAATCTGAATCGGTTGGTGGGATTAGTTGGGTTACGTTTGGTTACTATTAGGGGAATTTGTTACGTCTTGTGCTCTAGGTAAGTGTTTCATCGTTTTTTTGCTAAGAGTGGTGGCACTGAAATTGGCAGGCATCTCCAGTGTTGTCGTCCCTTGTTTCAAAGCAGGATCAAGATGGAGTTGGATCTGCTGGTGTGAAGTCACTAAGAGCATTGGCACTTCTTGGAGCGGGTGTTTCTGGGCTTTTGAGTTTTACAACAATAGCATCTGCTGATGAGGCAGAGCATGGTTTGGAGTGTCCAAGCTATCCTTGGCCTCACAAAGGCATTCTCAGTTCATATGATCATGCCTCGTGAGTGAAGAACTTGTTTTTTTTTTTTTTCTTTTCTCCCAATGTATAAATATTTACTTGAAACAATGGATGCTTAAGAAAATTCTGCTTGCCGAGATTGTTTAGCATGGAAGATGTCAAAGAGTTAGAAATTACTTGTTAGCAAATGTTAAAATATTATCTTGTTATACTGTGAATATTGCCTAACACTTATGAGTTCAACTGGATATGGGCAGGATTCGTCGTGGTCATCAGGTTTATCAGCAAGTTTGTGCATCTTGCCACTCAATGTCCCTAATTTCATACCGTGATCTTGTGGGTGTGGCATACACAGAAGAGGAGACGAAGGCTATGGCTGCAGAAATTGAGGTGGTTGATGGACCAAATGATGAAGGTGAGATGTTTACTCGCCCTGGGAAGCTAAGTGACCGCTTTCCACAACCATATACGAATGAACAGGCGGCAAGGTTTGCTAATGGAGGAGCATATCCTCCGGATCTGAGCCTCATAACCAAGGTATTTCCAGTATTCTGAATTTTGATTTCCTTTGATAAATGTATCTTTGTGTGCCACCAAGTCTTAACCCTCCGTGCTTTCAGGCTCGTCACAATGGTCAGAACTATGTTTTTGCCCTTCTTACTGGATACCGTGATCCTCCTGCTGGTGTTTCGGTAATTCTCTTGCCTCCTTGACTGATACAATGTCCTAGGCAGTTGCATAGTTCACTATTGAAGCAATGCATGCTTGAATTTCTTTATGGTTCCTGGCTTCTTTTTTGCACATCTTATACATGACCAGAGGGTCGTGATTCATTATTGGATTGTCCTAGTACATTTAGTCATTATTGGATTGTCCTAGTACATTTAGAACTTGAGTTGTTTACTGTGTTCCAACAGTCCCAATTGTGTGATCAATGTAATATAGGCGTCTGGAATTGGACTAGGAGGAGCCAGAACCTTCTCTAAAACTTCAATGAAAGCTCGCATAATGTTTATGTTCTCTCCAATGGAGTGAAATTGTGGTATGGAAAATATAAGTGGTGGCTTATCATGTGGGTTGTCTAGAATGATTTAAAAAATATCATGTGGGTGGTCTAGATAGATGACCTTGGGTAAACTTTGTTTATATATATGAATCTATCTCTTATTCTCTATGAATAAGCTTATTATGTATATTGTCTATATGATATATCTATGAGATGGTAGGCTTCTAGCCTCCTCGATATGGGAAAGCACCCACAGTTTAGTCTTTTGCCAAGTTATTTTAGAGGACAGAATATTAATACTGTGAGCCTTAGGCTTGCATTGCCATCCCCAAGCTTGAACGGACGGTTACATCAGGTTGACAGCTACTGCTGCACCAATCGAGAAGGAAAAATTTATTAGTCAATGAGGAGACCAACCACCTATGCTTTTTGAATTTGAATGTCTAGTAGTTAAGAAATAATATGTCTATAGAGTGAATGCATCAGAAATGAAGATGTTTAGAGAAATGACGAGTAAGATAGGAAAAAAGACATCGGAAATGTGTCACTTTGAGAGAACTTAGAAATAACTCCACTATAATGTAAAGTGAAGGAAAATCAAATGGAATAATTTGACATGTTGAATGAAGATCAATGATGGCACCATTCCAGTGTGCTTTACTGCTTTGGTACTAGCTGAGGACTTTCAAAAGGTGAGATATTTACATCAGGATGGTTTAAAATCAGGATAGTTCATAACTTATTTAATTGTTCCATGCTTATATGTGCACTTGTCGAGTTTCTACCTCAGTCAATGAACAGTTTCTTAGGCTTTGTCTTTGCTTTCGGAGCCTTGGTCTTTAGATTGTGGTGCTAATTTGGTCCAGGACCCTGTTTACTGTGGCTTACCCTCAATTGTGATAATTTTCCCTGGAGATCGGATGCATGTTACACCATTTAGTTCCCTGCTTTTTGGCCTCTTGTGCCATCCTGGAAAAATCAGTTATTAATTTATTATCTTTTACCATGTAATGCCATGTTACCTTTTGCTCATTCCTGTTCAGTTGGTGGTTATGCTTCTGGTTCACTAAGTTAGCCAGTTAAATGGTCCTTAAATTTGCCATTGTAGATTCGAGAAGGGCTGCACTATAATCCTTACTTCCCTGGTGGAGCAATAGCTATGCCCAAAATGCTTATTGACGGTGCTGTAGAGTATGAGGATGGCACCCCTGCCACTGAAGCTCAGGTAATTCTTCCAAATTCTTGTATTACAAATTTGCATAAGAAAAGCCTTTTTAGTTCAAATGCATTATTTGGTGCAGTTTCACATGCAAATATACAGAAGCTGACATTTTATTTTATTATTAATATTTTTTTCCACAATGTTGCTGCAGATGGGTAAAGATGTTGTGTCATTTTTGTCCTGGGCAGCCGAACCAGAAATGGAAGAGCGGAAACTGGTAACATGGCATACATAATCTATCCATCAATTATCATATTGAAACAAATTTTGTATCTTCTAACTTTATGATCCTTTGATGCAGATGGGATTCAAATGGATATTCGTGTTGTCCCTTGCTCTTCTCCAAGCTGCTTATTACCGGCGTCTGAGGTGGTCTGTTCTGAAGTCCCGCAAGCTTGTCCTCGATGTGGTCAACTGATCTGCTTCGTTTTCCTTTCTCTATGCATCGAGGGTGGTACTTGAATGGCAATAATGTGTGTGTAGATGACCAGGAATGCTGTAATACTTAGCCTTAAAAGTTACTTGAACATACAGTGGCAAACAGCGAGACCTGTTTTCCCATTTCAACTATTTTTTGGAGAGAGAAATAAGCTCTACTCGTACATGATACCATATTTTTTCTTGGATATTTAAATTTTGGTTCAGTTTGTTTTTATCTTCCAAATATCCAGGGGATTGAACTCCTGTGTTTCAATATAGATGATCTTTTGTGATTGATAGGTTCCAGATGTTGACTTCATGAATGTATTTTCTTTTGTTCATCACCCAATTGATCAGTAGGCAACGTCTAGAAGTCTCTTAGGGCAAGGCCAATGCATGCCCTAATACATCAAATCCAGCAATTTTGTAAGGCTAGTGGGTACCCTTGTACCTCAGTACCCGCACTTGGTCCAGTAGTTTGAGGTATGAGTGCGGGTATAAGGGTACCCGCAGAAGATAGCAGCGACGCAGAAGTTAACTGCGACAGCTCGCAGGTAACTTCGGCGAGCTCCCGCAGAAGTGAACTGCGAAATTTTTTGAACGTTATCAATTCAAAACTCAACGGTTATATTTTTTTACCTATATAAACCCACACCCATCCTCTCATTCTCCACACTCACTAATCCATTAGATTTCTAGCCATTGTTTTTTTTTTATCTTCTATCTTCATCATCCAATTCATACTATTTTTCCTATTTTTTTCATTTGCAACAATGGCTGAAAAACAACGTGGTTCGAGGTACAGTAAGGAAGAAGATATAGCGATTTGTCGCGCTGTTGTGATGGTTAGCGAAGATGGAGAAATTGGTGCGAATCAAAAGAAAGACAAATATTGGGAACGTGTTCATGAACACTTTCAATCTCTTATTGAGAATCGGGAGAGCCGAAATGCACATGGGATAACCAATAGGTATGGTACGATCAAGAAAGAGGTTTCGAAATATGTATCGATCTTGAGAGTGTACTACCGGAACAGGCCAAGCGGTTGGACCGAATTAGATATTGTAAGGCGGTATTTATTTATTCATAAATTTAAATTAATTATTATTTTAAAAGTCATTATTAGA
>MVGT01003318.1:829418-862573 GCA_002174775.1 Macleaya cordata
GAACCTCAGGCGTCCAGTATTGGACGGATCATCTTTTGAGCTGGCATTGAGAGTTTTAGTGGTTTATGGTGAGTTTTTTTAGTAGAATCATTCGCTTTTTTCTCACTGGATTCCTCTGTCATCTAAAAATTTTGTGAAGTTCTAGTTGCTTTGTTTAGTTCCATCACTGATCGATCTTGAACTATTCCCGTAAAAACCCTAGCATTCTCTAACAAGTATTTGTTCATGTAGAAGCTTTCAAAGAAATACAGCTCTTCTGCTCTGTTTTAGAGTGTTGAGTCCTCGTTTCTCTGTTTCTGAAGCAAACCCTAGTTTTCTTTGATTGGATCTTCTAAAAAACCCCCCTGTTACTATTCAGCATATAACCCCCCTGTTTCTGTAAAATTGAACAAATAACCCTGCCATGGATGAACCGATCCATGGAGAAGGAAGGAGATGCAGTCTCCTTGAACATGAAAAATAACGAAAAAAATAAGAAAACAAACATTTTCATGAAGAATGAAGAAATTAACTTTGAAAAATAACAAAAAAAACCCCAAATGCTAACCTCCGATGACTCAACTGACTTTGCTTTTGATGAGCCTTCTCCACCTCCCATGGATAGTGTTGTGTGGTTAAGAGCTTTAATGGAGAAGAAAGGACCAGATGAAGATGGAGTTGAAGAAAAGACGATGATGGAGTGAGATGGTAGGTTTGATCGGTGGATTTATAGCCATTCAGATGAGGAGAAAGATCACTTAACGGTCACAGTAAGGACCGATCTGCACCGTCAAACTCATCCAACGCACAGATGGCTCCACGTGTCCCATGTCTGAACTTAACTCAAGGTGAGGAGAGGTTGGGTTAGAATAAGGGCATTTACGTACTTTAACATGGTCATGTGACCATCACGTGCTCTCGAGGATGGCAAGTTAACGATTCCGTCCAAGATAGGGTCATTTCAGAAATATCAAAAATGTCGGGGTTATTTCTTAATTTCCATATACTCACAAGGTTATTTGCTAAAAAAGCCCTTTTTTTAAACTTATAAGTCAATAGTTTACCATACTAACTTCTCCTTATTTTTTACTTCTCAAAAGCACTTTTGCTTTTTTTAGAAGCAGAAGTGCTTCTGCTTCTGGTTGCCAAACGCCCTCTTAATGGCTCAGAATCACTAATCAAACTGATTTGGACTGTAATTTCATTCAGAGGGTGTTTGAAACTTTTATTTGTCAGTGATTTGGAAAAAGTTTTCTGTTGGGCAACAATTGACCTTGGGCCTAACCAAACAGCGAAAAATTTCTAGTGATCAACATCTCAAAGTTTTTGTGAAGTTGCAATTAGTTATGTAAAGATAATCCTTATTTAGTTAAAAAAACAATGCTTAAAGTATTAAAAAGTTGTTTCTGAAGCAATTTCCTCTTTTCTACATGTTGGTGGCCAGGCTTGTGTTACAGGTTTCTTCAATTTTCTTGAACATCTTAGAGTGAGAAACAATTTCGAGACCAATTGTGTAGAATATAATCTGGAGTAACATCATCTTCATTCAGCATAGGAGACCAAAACATGCAGAAGAGGTTAAGCAACTTTCCCTCAATTTTCCCTTAACCCCTTCTTCTGAAATTATTTCTCACATATCTACTCCATCAATCAAAAAGCAAAACTGCAAAAACATATTCTGAATAAACACACAACAATATATAATCATGGATTATGAATTATTTCACTACTCCAAAGCAATCTGTATATGTCGATTAAGATCACTTAGATACTTCGTCGAGTTATACTCTTCTGCATAAAAAAGCTCATCCGAGTAGGTTCTCTTGAGGACGGGCTTCTGAAACTTTTTCATGCACTCCAAGCTGGTCACATCATTCCTTAGTAGTTGTACAACCTGCGCAAAACACAAGTTAAAAATCAAACTGCAGTTCATATTTGATTCACTTCCTATATCCACTTCTCTTTCAGAAGCGTATCTGTTCATGATCATTGTTTAAATAGATCAAGCTGGATTTTCAGTTCTTTAGTAAGAGACAGAGAACTACATTTTTATCATATAATCTGGCATCTAAATCAAGTTTCTTCATTTTTAAATTGAGTTACTAGTTCAGAACATGCCTGGCTCATTCGAGGCCGTAGAATTGACGAGTGCTGTATACATAAAGAAGCTGTTAAGAGCACACCATTCATCTCTTGAGGATCATAGGCGTCACCAATAGAAGGATCTACAAGCTCCCTTATATCATTCTTATCAAGCAAGGGCTTTGCCTAGAACAAGAAGTAATTGAGACAGTTTGAATCCTCAATTGGTTTATATACACGGTATGAAAAACTAGGCCAGAAGCAAACTTACCCACATCACAAGGTTTTGCTGGGAGCTATCCAAAGCTCGGCGTCCTGTAACGAGCTCTAACAGTAGTACCCCGAAAGAGAACACATCGATTTTCTCGTCCACTATGCCATGCATGAAGTACTCAGGAGCAAGATAGCTGCATCAGCAACAAATAAAGGAAAAGTATGAGAAAAATTCTAAATAAGAGTCAGATAATTGGAAGTACTGCAGTTTACAAACCCGACTGTGCCTTCAAATTTTGATACAGTTAGGTGAGTCCACTGTTTTGGTAGCCACTTTGCAAGCCCAAAGTCGCATATCTGGATCAAAATTAGCTTGCTTTAATCTTTGTACACAGAAAGCTGAATTATTGATATAGATGTTCTCCTTTCATTTTTAGCAAGTTGATGAGCTTCAAAGAGGGAAACAAGAAGTGAAATGTTCAACAAACTCGAAAAAAGTAGTGGTTTTCGAGAACAAAATGAAAAAACAATTGTCCGATCCTGGTGCCTGTACTAATGGATACAAAACCAAACCAGAAAGAGATTTATTTATGCAGATTAGAAAAAAACTTAAGGCTAAATGAAGGCAAGGTAAAAACAGATTAGTTTTGGATTGGAAGACCCATAGAGCAAAACAATGAAACTATTCTTTAGATTTGATTGCAGCAACATGACTAATTACAGGTTGACCTTCAAAGAGTTATCAAGGGAAAAGCAAAATGAGCTACAAATTTACAGAAGAATCACTGTTTTTGAGTCACCAAATTTGTACAGTACCTGAGGTTCAAATTCGTCCGTGAGCAAAATATTAGAAGTCTTGATGTCTCTGTGGATGATTCGCCTTTGACAGCTCTCATGAAGATACAAAAGACCCTCAGCTGTCCCTAAAGCAACCTTATACCGAATACTCCAATCCAATTTTTCTTTTGATCCTGGAAAACAATATATATAGCATATTAAACAAGAATCCTGCCAGTATTGAGAATAGGAACACAAAATCAATGGACAAACCATGAAGTATAGAAGCTAAGCTCCCAAGGTGAGAGAACTGAAGAACAATGTACATTCCTCCTTCAATCCCATATCCAATCAACTTAGCAGTATTAGGATGGTTGACATGGACTATAATCCCGAGTTCGGATAAAAAGTTTCCAATAGTCTCTTCCGATGTTCCTCGCTTCAGCCGCTTAACTGCTACAACCAGCCCATCTTGCAAACACCCTTTATAAACTTCAGCATAACCCCCCTTGCCGAGCAAATTTTCTACAGATTAAAGAAAATGAATTCTTTTGTCAATGTAATATCTCACTCACATTTATAGTAGTTTTCTTTTGAAATCCTGCTACAAAAGTTCAACCAATCTGGTAACTTATAAATTATGGGAAAGATTACAAACCAGAACTGAAATAGTTGGTTGCAATCTCAAGCTCAGAGAGAGTGAAGTTCTTCCAGGAAGACTTGAAACAACAGAAATCAATTTCTTCAGGGGGAGTAACAAGAGTTGAAACTGGGTTTTCTCTCACACTTCTGCTGTGTCTTCGTGATAACCTTGGAACTCGAGGTAAGGTGGGTAAGCGTCTCATCGATCTACTTTTCAATAAGCGTAAGAATCCACGCCAGTGAGTAGAAGCTTGAGGATTAGGTTGAGCTTCGTGATCTGAGGTGCTGGCGTTGGAACAACCTGTTTCTGATTCTAAGCTCCTTATGCTATCTCCAAGAACTCCTCTAGGGGAAGATTCATCTATTTTCTCTGTCTCCATATCTATAGAACTTAAGTCTAAGAAGAGAAGGGATTATAACATGAGCTCAGCAGGAAAAAATAGAAAGCCAGAAAAAAAGAGAGTGACATAGTTAGAAGTAAAGATGGCTCTACCTTGAGCAGAAGCAGAGGAAGATAATGGAGAGACCGACTTTTTATCTATAGCCGGAAAAAGCTCATTTTTAGGTGTTTTAATAGTGAGAGCACTGGAATTGCTATGAAATCCCCTGCATGAGGAAAACCAAATGTTAATGGGAGCAAGAAGAAGCCTAATAAGGAAGAGCCAAAGCAGAATACAAACAATCCATGATGACTGAATTTCTTTTGAAGAAAATGAAGTAGAAAAAACGCAGAAAAACCTAAACATTTACATTGAACACACATCTCATGATTAATTGCACCAAAATAAACAAGGAAACAAGACAGTTAAAGAAGAATTTAAGTTGAGAAGAGAGAAACCAAGGGAAGATACTATAGAGTCATAGACAACTTCAATTCACAAGAGAAACACACAAAAAAAGTAAGACATCAAGCAATTTTTCTTTCAGTCGACACACACACAGACATACAATCATCATTCCAACCCTTGTCTTGTTTCATGCTCTAAAATAACTTGAACAATGCCAGGGAATCGAGAAGAGAGAGGTCAATTCACTATTTGAAGAACAAAAAGGTGCCAAAAAGTTGGCTTCTCAATTAGCCTTATATCACAATCGCACAAAATAACATAAACTTTATGTAGAGTTTGAAAGAAGAGTCTCGATTCAGCACAAACAAGTTCAAGCTCCTAAAGATTACATTTTTTCGCCATTTATTGCCTATAGATTCGTATAGAGATTCAATCAATAATAAGATCCTGAGGCAGCTTGATATCATACATGATGCCTTCATTATTTTAACCCCAAAATGAAGTCTTTTAAAATGTAATCTTCCAAAAGACCAAAACCCACTTAATTTCCATTTAACACCAGGTTTTTTACCACCTAAACCAACAGAAAGTTAATTTAAAGAGGAAATAAAAAAAAAAACCAGAAAAGAGAAGCTTAAAGTCTGAAACTCTGGAACCTCTACATCAAATTATGTCTGATATTACCAGTAGTATAGTAAGATATGATCCAAAAATCAGAAAAGAACAAAGAAAAAGCAAAAACAATAAAAAATCAACCAACCCAGAAACAAAAGATTCCAAAATGACAGAAATTAGAGAAAAGAAAGAAAACCATTATAGGGAAACTAAAACTAGAGAAACCCAAACCAGGAAAAGTTAAAAAAAAAAAAAACATCAAAATTCAAGCTTTATTATAGCAATTAAGGACAGAAAATCAAACCAAAACCAGAAACTAAACCCATTGAAAAGAGAAAAAGAAAACGTACCATGAAGCAGAATTTGAAGGTTCTAGGTAATCTTCCATGGATTATTGTTACAGGAGCCAAATACCAGAGCGAGAAATGAAAGTTAGTAAATAGATAAAAACAGAGCACCTCATTTTGAACCCCTTTATTTTTTACATTTTGACGGAATTGTCTGCTAAAATATCCGATTTTATCTCTCTTTTTTTTTTCCTAAGTTTTTCGTAGTCGTCTACAAGACAAGTATGTAATAAGGATTTTCCATCCTTACGAATTTCCCGTCTGAATCGCTAACCTGGACATGTGGAAGTGGTGGCGAAGAACAACGCAAACACTGGACACAGAATAGATTTCCGTACTCTCCCCCCTTCAACCCCAAAAGAGGGGAGAATATTTATAGACGTTAGTTGCTAAAACTAAAATTCAAAGAGAACGGATCAAATGACTCTATGATTGGAGGACTCAGATAAGGCATGATCTAAGGGTTGAATGTGATCTGAGCGTTGATTTTTTGTGTAAATATATTACGGATTTTGTTAACCTGTGCCCTTAGGGCACATGATAACCTTTAGTGCATGTTTGGCTACCGGGAAATCCCGGACCCGGATGGAGAAAACCCAAGAAACTTGTTTGTTTCGTATGTTTTCCGCAAAAAATTAGGAAAGTTGAAATCCAGCCTGGGTCTCCGTACGTGAAAAGTTGGAGAAGTGAAAAACCACAAAATAGGTGTTTTTCGCAAATCCTTCTCAAAACTAAACCCGCTTGGAGATAGTTTCTTCCCCAACAGAGTGAAGCTCGACTCTACCCTTCTGTTGGAACTAAGATACACTCTTTCTTTCTCTTTCTCTCTTCTCTCCTTCGCCTTCTCACTTTCTCGCTCAGTCTCGATCTCCCTCGGCCCCCTATCTCTCTGTCTTCTTAGTTCTTAGTCTTCTCTATGTTTCTCTCTCTCCTTCATTCTCCCTCTCCATCATCGTCTCCTCGGAAATAAATCTTTGGAAAAAATCTTAGAAATCCTAGAAAAATGGCCGCCTGTGATTTCCAAGCCAATTAAAAATGAAAAATGGGTGTATATGGAAAGGGATTGGGGGTTGAGAAGAAGCCCAAATCAGTCCCTCTCAAGAACCAGATGAGATCAATTAAGCGAATGATTCGAATGGTAGAATTTTAATTTACTTAATTTTGTTTAGTTTAGAAATTTTGGTTTGTTAGGTTAGGGTTTTCAGTTTTCGAATTGCTTTATTTTGATAATGTTGACTGGCTTTTTATATCTTATGTCTTAATGATGTCCAAAGAACTCTCTTTTGAGAACAACTTGGTTCGAATTACGAAAGTTTTTAAGGATAGTTAAGATAATTATGCTTGAAGTGCTTAATTAGAAGGCATTTGGGCAAAATGTTTATATTTTGATGGATCGTCTTAAATTTAGCGCACAAAAAGCTAACACATTCATTCTGTTTTTAATATGTAAATTTATTTAGAATCATCCTAGAAAAAAATCTTGATTAAGTTTTAGAATTTCAGGGTAAAAGAGAAGAAAAGAAAAGAATATGCAACTTATTTTACTGTCAGACAAACATCATACAAAGTAAACCCAACAGAGAGATAATGTCAGACAAACAACTTCTTAGTTAACCAGTTTCAGAGTTTTCTCAGAATGGGTCAGAGAAAATCTTGTCCAGGATATTTCAGTGTGGCCAAACAGAGCCTTAAGGTTTTGTGTTTTGTTTAGTTCCTTAAATTTGTCCAAATGAGCTGATTTTTTTATATATATGGTATTTATATTATTTGGATCATATCTAAAAAAATCAGCTCAATCCGAGATATCTAGCACCCTCTAACACTACGATCACTTAATCTAAGTTTTAATAGTATGAATGAACGGCTGACATTTAAAATGATTTGTTTGAATGGTTAGATATCTCTAATTAAACTGATTTTTCGTAGACATTTTAAAAATAATAGTAATATTATATCTACAAAAAATCAACTGATTTGAAAATCCTTAACTTGTAAATCTACTCCTTACAAAATAGCCTTATCGTGTGCCGTAATGACCCATATCTAGTATGAAATATTTTCTGAAAGATTTTCAGGTATAGAGGAAGGTGGTTTGGCAATTTGGTTGGTAAATCTATCAAAGTTCCCTTTGTTAAGCAAAGAAAGATTTGACATTCTGTCAATTAAACATCTCTTAAAAGCATGTTCCTTTGCTTTGTTTTGTTTTTGTATCGCCGTGCCTCCGGCACGGCTCAAAACCTCGAGAGAGAGAGGGCAGGGAGAGACTGGCCGAGAAAGGGGAGGAGGAGGAAGAAGAAGCAGAGGGGAGGGCAGGGGGCTTATGAAGCAGCACAATTTTTAGAAAAGGACAACTCTGCCCCCCGTCCTGAATTGTATAATAGATAACAGTATCTTTTAAATGCTTCTTTAGTAAGTCTGAATTATTGAAGTCATCAATGACCATTTATTCGAGATAGGGGTGGGCAAATATTGTCCAAACCGATCAGACCGAACCGGACCAAACCGGACCGACTTGTTTTTAAACGATCCAAACAGTAGAATGGTTTGACTCGGTTTCAAATTATTTAAAGCCGACTTCTTTGGTTCGGCATCTGGACACACCCCTCTAGGAACCGGAGAAACCGACCGACCGATTCTATTCAACTTTACTTCTTAAATTTATTTTTAGTATGTTCTATATAATACTCTAAAAGCTAAAAACTACAAAAATACCCTATTCCTTTTCAACAACTCAATCTCACATAGAAAGTGAGAAAACCATAGCCGCTTCCATATTCTTCCTCTCCTCACCCTCTTCTTTCCCTCTCAAATCTGAAGTACCCAATGCCTAGCAATTGACGAACAATACAATAGGATGGGGTTTTGCACACCAGAGATCGACATCAACCGAAATCTGTAGATCCATGAATCAAAGGTCAACCACCACCGGCGAGAATTTAGAACATCGTCTTCATACAACTCTCTGAAATCATAACTTTCTCCGTCTCCTTCTTCTTCTTCATCTTTCTTTACATAACTTTCTCTGAAATCAATTTTCACCGAATCATATTTTTACTTTCTCTGAAATCAACTTCATCTGATTGTTTAGTTGTGTTCTTCAATTAAATATCTTTCTCTAAGAAAAGCTAAGATTAATAGTTTTTTTCTTTACAAAAATGAAATCAATTTTTAATTTCACTGAATCATGCTTTCAATTGACCAAATTCAGCATTAGGATTCTTTTTGCTTGTTCTTTTGCAAAAATCAAACGTGATTTTGATGTCTGTCTCTTTTAATTTTAAAGGATGATATGTCATTCACCAAACCGACCATCCAACCCAACTCAAACCGATTATAATTGGCTTGGATGGAAACCGAACCAATTTCAGCTCGGATCGGCCTCGGTTGCAAAATCTCCCCAACCGACCTATTTTGGATCGGCTTGGATGGTCTAAAATAGGTCGGATACCGACCGATGCCCACCCCTAATTCGAGAGGCCGCATTTGTAAAGATTCAAGTACATGACTGCAGCAATTAGCCCCAGCCGCTTGTTACAATTTACACTGATCATCGGTTGATTAAATAAACCCGTGTTCTATACATTCTTCCTCTTCGTTCCTCTAACTTATAGTTCGAACTTTTAGAATAGCTGATTGCTAACACACTAATAGTCTGTTTGGATAAAGAATTTTAGAGAGGGATTTTGTGGGACCTAAGATTTTGAGGAAAAATATAACATGTTTTTTCCACCAAATTCCTAGTCCCAACAAAATCCCTCCCCGAAATCCCTTGTCCAAACAGACTATAAGTAAACTCAAAATTAATTCGCCTTTTCTTTAAGTAACTAGTAACTGCTAACTACTATATAACCACGTTTTCTCCAAGATATGTGGCACATTATTAGTTGGAGGATTCACATCAATCAATATGGATACTAACCCTCAACGTACATATGCAGTAACTAATAACTGATAGTAAGAATCATTAGGGTTTTGGTGGTCATGTCATATAGATGATCAAGATCTGCAAACCCACCGACACCAATGAACCAAATCAATAAGGCTCACCAGTATGTCATCCCATCATAACCAAACATTACTATAAAAATCGATCATATTCATACATTCATAATAGTAATATAGGAAGTTAAATGAATACAGCTGGTGAGCTGTGTTATCATCTCTGATCATCATGTCTTGTTTTGTCAAGTCAGTTTTGGGCAATAGAGTGAGTGACTGTTGTTCCCTACATGATTGATAGAGCCACTGATTAGGTGGGGAATTTAGTGATAGGAGTCACTGAATGCTCATATATATCCTCTTCATATATGTTTATCTACCAACCATCAATGTCACACTCTTTCTCTCTATCAATGAACAACTCGTCGATCCATTATGCTAGCCAATTGATACCCTGTTCACAAATTTAATTTCATGGATCTGGAGGTTATATTTAGAGTAGCTAACGTAGGAGACACGATGAAAAAAGGTCAAATACCGACAGACAAATGCAGTTGGAAATTCTCACGTCTTTACCGACACAAGTAAAAACCGTCACAAATCATTTTTTGAAAGGGAATGGTGGTGGATCCCTGCCACATCTGGCACCATTTTTGGTCTTTGGTATGTACAAAATTTTATTTTTGGGTTCGGCGTCGGTCCAAATAGTGCTAGACGGTCGAAATGCAGCTTTGAGAGTTAACGTAGACTGGCCAGAAATCTGGTTTACAGTAGTAACAGTACTACAGTGTAGGAAGACAAATAAGACGTTGGAGTATTAGTAAATTTTCCTCTTTTTCTAGGGTTTGCTAAACTCTAAATCTTCCTCTTTTTCTAGGGTTTGCTAAACTCTAAATCCTAAACTCCAAACTCGGTGTGTAAACTAGTTTGATGCTAAAGGAAATACATTCTCTTTTTAAGGTAACCCTTTTTTTTTTTTTCAGTACATTAACATCATATTCCTTGTATATATGGCATGATTTGATTTGATTAACTCCTTGTATAGCATGATTTGTTATATGCTAGCCTTATTCAATTGAGAGGAAATCTCTCACTAGAGGATACCATGTATAGCAAAATTTTTACTTAGTTTCTTTTACGGTTTCTAAAGTAGGTTTAGTTTTCAGCACTAGTATTGGGACAGATCCTTAATTACATCTCTCTAGCAGGACAGAATGAGGTAGCGTCCATCCCCACACATACACAAAGGACATGTGAGGTGCCACCCAATGTAAAATTGCCCAAAATCTACTTTTTAAGCTACCAAATATCATTTACTATACAAATTTTTATCTTTTGCACAAAAACTCATATTTAAAAATTATATGTCCAAAAATTTTATTTTGGTGCACTTTTAGTTTCAATTACACCCTTATTTTGTCTTTTCTGTCATTATAATGGTGTATAGGTGAAAGGGATGGAAAGTTTGTTATTTTAAAAAAAAAAAAAACTTAAAATTATTATATCTCTTAAACTAAAAATCAGATTTTGACAAAATTTATATATTAAAAAAGAATTAGTCGAGATCTTCACTTCTTGTTTTAATAGTTTTTGTTTTTGAATCATGGAAATTTAAATTGGAAACAAATTAGTTAAAAACGTGCTAAAAACGGAGTATTCTGTTTTTAAATTTTTTTTGTCAAAGTAGTAGTTTGTTTATTTGGGCAAAAATATTTTTGCAGATAGTTTTTAGTAATTGCATACTAATCTTGCAGTCAAAGTGTGAACCATATCTTCCTCTCTGGACTACTTCCACATTCTTAACATGCTGGGGTAAAAATAAGTCACAACCCAGTGACTCAACCCAACAAGTTAGTGATTTTCTTGTTTGGGGTGGAATACGTGGGGTGGTATGCACTGTGTTTATCAAGTGTGCTTGAGTCTAGTTTACAGAGGAGACTCTGCCGGATTTGAGTCTTCTCCATAGAAATATGCCGAATTTTTAGCTAAGTGAGGTGGGGGAGGGTCGTCTAATTGTTGGGCGGGTAGGAGGTGGGTCGTCTAACAGAAGAAGTCGGCTGTTGTATGGACGGATTTTATGCTTAAAGGACTTGTTCGGCATTTGTGGAAAAAAAAATTTAATGCCAGGCGGTGTCCCTAGGAGCTGTCTGGCATTAAAATTTTATTTTTTAAAACGATGCATGGGTTCCTAAACAGTTTTTTTATTAATTTTTTTGGCAAACATAATTTTCGGCCACTGTATTACTTAGATACCTAGGCTATATTTAGCTTTTATCTAACATCCGTTGTGGACGGCCTTACAATACACATAATTTTATTTAGTTTTGAATAACTCAAAATAATGGTTACATGTTTTTCAAATTTGTAATGTTGCATGCTTTTTCATAAAAACGTCCGTTGTTTTCTTATGAAAATCTGTTAAATGCGAAGACCTATACATGGCAAAACTCCAAGAAAAGTCTATCGGAAATTAAAGGTAAAATAAAGAGTATAAAACATGCTAAATTTTTAAAGGTTGATTTGAAGGGTTAGAAAGTTAAGAACATGCTGACTTTTTGGATATAATCATATACGTAGTGAGGAAACATCCTCTCCAAAACTAAGTCATTGAACCATCTCCATATGACTCCCACGAGATGTAGGGATTTAATGTTGCGCATCAACCCCGCTCATTATATAGTTTGTGGGGGTATCTAAATTTTGATGTATCTTGCACAATAGTCTTTTGTAATGCTAAAAAAAAAAATCGGCTAGTTCTGCTGCTATGAATAGGGGTGTCAACGGGTCGGTTCCGGATCGGAACCTAAAGGTTCCAGATCCGATCCCGTTAATATGAAGCGGTTCCGGATCCTTTCGGTTCCGGAACCGAAACCTCAATTGGTGGTTCCGGATCTGGTACCGCTAGGATCCGCGGGTACCCGATACCTGTTTTAAATTTTTATTTTTTTATTTTTTTTCACATAAAACCTATTTGTATTTTATATTGTTGTATTCAATTCAATTATAAAATTTATTTTATTATAAAATTTGTTATATAATAGTCATTGGTTTCTTTTTTTTAATTAAAAAAGTTAAAAAAATTAAAAAATTATTATATAATAGTAAATTACACTATAAAATTATAGAATTTATACGGAACCCCGTTGGGTGGATTCGAAATGGATCCGAAATTTATCGGATCTACAAAGTGAGGTCCTGGAACTGCAAAAATAGTTCCGATACCGGTTCAGTTCTGAGTTTTTGGGTACCAATTGACACCCCTAGCTATGAATGTCATGACTGGGCTTTTATGAACCCCGACCCAAATACTATTAGATCTATCCGCAATGAGGACTTGGAATAACTCGTTTTTGCCAAAAAAAGAAGAAGTATATCTCAAATGAGTCAGGATCCTTCAGTTGCTTGTGGGGACCATACAGATAGATCATCATCACACAAATTAGCTCATTCTAAAACTTGTAGACTCATCATCTGATGATTAAAAATTTACGTTAGCTGAGCCGTCTCATTTACTGCTGGATTGCAATCGATGGATGATGTGGTTAGAAATCTTAAAGTGAGTTGATTTTCGGTGAGGATGATCTAAATGATGATGAGAACATTTTTACTCAAATTCAACCCCTGGATTAACATGATGATGAGAGTATCCTCCCTAAATTTCAGTCGATAATCTTCATACGGCCCCATGAATCACTGTACTTTTACTGTAATTCTAAAGGACTATAAACTCCTCTTTTTGTGTTCTATTCAAAAAATTAACAATCACCTAAAATTCATACGTTTTAAATTGATACGTACAACTATTGGTGAATGAAGTAGCCTGATATGCAAGAAAAACCCGGATATCTATGTGTGCTTCATAGATCGGCCTCGATCCTGAGTTTATAACTCAGCATTTTTATGCTGACACCAGTAATGTATTGACTAATTAGCGTTAATGTATGGAGATTATAGACAAAAAACAAAACTTATTCTTGTTCTTCCTGTTTTCAGTTTGAATAGCGTCTGCGGATATTTTTAATTAATTATTATTATTAATGTTATTTGGTTTTATTTTTTTAAAAGAGGTGAGATTATTTTTATAAGATCAATAACTCAATGCTAACGGGAATTGAACCAGGTCCTAGCTAGCAGACATCAATATGGGTATCCAATCAATCTTTTATCGGGTTAAAAATTTTAGAATAATATGATTTTGTGTGATGATGAATGTTGAGGAGATCATCATCATAAAAAATTATCTCTTAGATCGTCTTCATGTAAATCCGCACAGTTATGTAAAAACTCTATAAAAAAAAACGTATAATAAGATTAATTCACGAATTGAGAAGAGGGAAATTAGGGGGAGATGCTAAGCATATTTGAACAAATTTTAAAAGAGAAGTTATTACAAAAACACTTGGTGTGTCAGTAATATCTTTCAAGCCTGTTATTTACTGTATATAAACACGTGGCATATAGATGAGACAAAGAACGAGTAACTTTGAAAGTATGACCTATTGGTTAAACAAGGTCCACATAAGCTAATGGTTTGTTTGGGTGGGGATTTTAAATAGGGATTGTGTGGGAATAAGTATTTGGTAGAAAACTAGTTAGATTTATAACATGATTTCTAACTAGTTTTGCACCAAAACACTGGTCCCCACAAAATCTTACTTAAAATCCCCATCCAAACAAATTATAAATGAATTCGGTGTTTGGTGAGTACTAAATCTTTTAACTAACAGTCCTTAAATAAGGGGAGAAACTTTGCTCATCAACTGTTTGATGAAATTAGATTTGGATTATTGAAATGTTATGATTATTGAGTATGCTAAGTGTAGAAAGATAGAGATTGCAACTAAGTTTTAGATTGGTATTAACGTATTGGTATGTTTAGCCCGAAGCTTCTTTGGAAGGATTCAGTTATCTGAGCCTATCTCTTGGTGTGTGCTTGTGGATAAGTTTGACATACACTGTGTTGAGCTATCTGTGGTAGTGTACTACAGTTTAGCATAGTATGGTGCGAGTATTGTCTGGATCATGTTGGATGCTAGTACGTTGCATGCTGGTGTTCTAATGTTGCTACGCTAGACCTTTGCCACTACAAGCCCTATAACATATACTACAAATTTTAGAGTTGCATTGCTTACTTACTATAGTTTTGCAACCACCATCACCACTCCACAATTGTCAAACCCAAAAACAGTGGTTGTAATGTTTTAATCAACCCTAGAAATAGTGCAGCCAAAGTCAACCTTAAAAAGCAATGCAATCATGTTGATTGCACTGTTTCAGTCAACCCCAAAAATATTGCAACTATGTTGGTTGCACTATTTTCTAAGCAAAAAAATATCTTTTTTCTTTTTTCAGAATTTAGTATTGATAAGTGATCTCACGTCTTGAAAAATACATTTCAAAAATATAATATTTTATTAAAAACTAAATTGTATAGAAAAAGTTGTGACAATTTTCTTTAAAAAAAAGTACAATCTTAACAAAACATCATCTATTTAGTTTAATTACTTTATAGAGGGATAATTATGTTTAGTTGGTTAAAAGTATTGAGTTTTCACTAATATTTTTTAGACCTGCTTTTTTTTACTATATTTTTCTTTTTAAAATCCCTTTATTAGGATTTACAATGTTTGGTAGTGACTAAAAAGGCAAAGTATTTATGGACTAGGTTTTGACCAGGATGCAAGCTTAGGGCCTCCCGCAATGTTGAGTATGGAGTGTATGGACTAGGTTTTGACCGATCATAAGTTAATTGCAACGCAAATCACCTACCGATTAAATTGCCTTGCCACGACGCAATGATTATCGTCAATCTGGTAGTCCACGAATTAAAAGGTTCCGTTTTTTTTTTTTTTCTCTTTTCTCCCTCCTTCATTTCGATCGTTGGATTTTGGGTTCGGATTGGGGACTTATCAAAGTAGTTCTTTGCGGGGTTTTATTGGTTTTGTTGTCTCAATGGATGTCAGTCCCAAATTTCTTACATTTTCTCCATAAAGATTCAACTTCTTAGGGTTTATGGGTTTTCTTGTGTCAATTGATGTATAATTAGGGTTTCTCTTAGAAAAAGAGATCTACTTGTGTTTAAAAGATTGTATTTTTACTCCAAGAGCGGTGGTTTTGAGTTAGAAGTGGGGCATTGGAGGTTCTGTTCCTGGTTGTGGATATCGGAAGAAAGGAGGGGATTTTTTTTTTTTTTTTTTTTTGAATGTACGTTATGTTCCTTGCATAAATGGCATGATTTGATTTGTTTACTTGATTTTTCATGTGCTAGCCTTATTTGATTGGGAGAAAATCTCTCAGTAGAGGATATCATGTAGTATCACAACAATAACTCCTATATTTGGTCTGCTTTTACGATTTCAAAAGTGGGTTCAATTTTAGGGTTAGAATTCTCTTTTTTCCTTCTCATATACCCCTCTCTTTTTATGTTCTTGTAGACGGAGGAGGTTGGATGAAGCTCTGCTTTGTTGAACTACTCAAGTTATACCCAACTAATTAAGAAGGCGATTCAAGACAAAAACAGAGAGGGCAGTTTTTTACAAATCTTTTAAATCAGACAGTAAGTTTATTTCAGTCCCAATCTTTTGTTTGTTTGATCGATTTATCAATGTTTCGAGTTCTTTACAAACAACTTCTAAGACACCACATCCCAACCACTGAACCACCAACAACCCACCCCTTCAATCTCTATAATGTTGTTCTTCATCATCATCATCATCCTCATCGCAATCCACATCTCAAATCCATGTCTGGAATTCCAGAATCTACATCCCCAAGATCATTTGCAGTAGAGTACCTTATTAACTCATGTGGGTTACCCCCGGAAACAGCTTACTCTGCAGCGAAGAAGCTCTATTGTTTAACTTCCGCAGACAAACCTGACTGGGTCCTCTCTCTCTTAAAAAAACATGGATTCACTAAAACCCAGATCGCAAGACTCATTTCCATGGACCCGATGTTTCTCTGCCCGGGCCCATATACTGACCTACAACCAAAACTCAAATATTTTTTTGATATGGGGGTTTCTCATTCAGAGGTTGCAGACCTTATTGCCTCCAATCCAGTGATCTTAGGTTGGAATTTGTGGAAAACAAACATGCCTGTTTTCAGTTTCCTTAAGAGATATATTGGTGATAGTGCTGCCATCCTGACCATATTCAAGAGATGGCCTGAGATTGTCGGTTGCAATCTAGAAGTAGATGTGAAACCTAATATCGCAACTTTTCAAGATCATGGTGTTCCGGATTGCAACATTATAAAATTCTTTATCTCCACCCCTAGAACACTCGGGTTGCCACGTGAAGATTTTAATGAGACTATCGAGGTAGTTAAGAAAATTGGAATCGATCCATCAACACCGACGTTTCTCTCTGCTTTTCGAGCAATAGCTCTCACGAGCAAACAGAATTGGGCGGATAAATGGACGATTTGGGAGAACAAATTTACGGTCTTTCGGAATCTCGGTTGGTCTGAAAATGATATCCTTTCTATGTTCAAGAAGAACCCTGGCTGTATGGTAGGGACACAGCGGAGGATAAGGAGAGGATTGGTATTTTTCATTGAGAAATACAAATGGAAGCCATCGGAGTTCTTGTTACACCCATGGTTATTAAGGCTTAGTTTGGAGAAGAAGATAATCCCACGGTGTGCAGTGTTTGAGATTCTGAAGTCCAAAGGGATAATAGGTGAGGAACTGAAAGTGACTTCAGCTTTGAAAGTGTCTGAGAAGGACTTCTTCGAGAAGTATGTGACCAAGTACCAAGAACAAGTTCCTGAAGTAAAGGAAGCATACGAAAAAGCTGGGGATGAATTTGTGGGATTAGAATCTGAGGATTTGGAGGGTGATAGTGAGGTAGTTTAGTAGTAGTATTACAGTGGGTTGTGTTGTAGTTAACAAATTTTAAGTACAAGTTCAAATGATTTATTTCTAGAGAGTGATGCATAGACGTTGGTTAATTTTACTAGGAATCTGTGCTTGATAGATCAGCCGCGATCTTGAGTATATAACTCAACATTTGTATGCTGACACCAGTAATCTATTGACTAATTACAGTTAAAATATTGAGACTATCGACAAAAAAAAAAACAAAAATTATTCTTGTTCTTTCCTGTTTTCAGTTTGAATTGTGTCTGCCATATTTTATTAAATAGATTGATTCTGGTGACATTTTTATATTAGCATTATCGTAACTACTTTTGGTTACAGTGGCTTCTGTTGCTCATATGAAATGAAACAGAGGGTGATTTTGAGTAAGGATTTTCTACACCTCGAGGAGAATATCTTTACCCAAAATCAGTTCATTTTAAAACTTATAAATAATTATCTCGTTGTTGAAAATTAAGGGCGATTGAATCCTTCGTTTTTACAGTTATATTGCATCAATGGATGAACATATTTTCCTCATTTTATTTATCATCCTCACCACAAATTAGCACATTATATAATTTGTAACCCCACTATTCATTGACAAAAAATCCACGATAATTGACCATTGATTTTAATTAACGGTAGTGCTAGGGTTACCGAAAAACCTACAGAATAATCTACAGAAAAGAATAGTTTTGGGTTTGACGCAAATCACGTATGTGACGTAAATCACGAGGGTATGTGAATATCCACTACCGTCAGATTTCAATTATGTAGGTTTTTTTGTAGGATTCTGCTATAAGTATAGCATTATCATTTAATTAATGGATGAAGGGGTTACATTTCTAAAATGGGCTGATCTTTTATGAGGCTAATGTACATTATGAGGTGAATATCCTAACTTAAACCTAGGCATGTAAATAGACATTAAGGGTTCAAATAATATCATATACGAATTCGAATATCGAATAATATCCGATTTGGCAAGTAAATCTAAATTGGAAATTTTCTTGTGCAATACACGTTTCTACAACTTCTAAAGACTTTAAATCTAAATCCTATAAGGTTGAGTTAGATAGCAATGGAATTCCACTGGAATGGGTTAGTTTTGCAGAAACAAAATAAATTTTGCTATTTGTTTACATTTTCAATTTTGCACAATTGGGGCCCACTCGGTAAGAAGCGTGGCTAATAGTTATTAGTTTTCAATGTAATTCTATAAAATAGGTTTCCTTGTCCTCGTCCCCCTCAAGGAATATGATTACGTAGAACACACTTTTTTAATCAAATGTTGAAACTAAATAAAGCAAAAAGAAATAAAAGTTGAAAACCAAGGTTAATGTGTTTAGTGGTTCACAAGTGGAGCAGTAAATTTGATCATCGGAGTACTCTTTCATAATAGGTGAGACCGGCAATAGCAACGCTAATGTGATGACGGCCATGACCATCTCCGACTGACAAATTGTTTCTGCAATAAAGCTTTTTGGACCGACCAGTTTATAAAATTGGTACCAGATACTTATGTGGCAAGGTGGAATCCATCACTTTCTCCTCTCAAAAATGTTATGATGGGATTTTCAACTTATGTGGCAGTGGGACTCACCATGCCACATAAGTATATGACACCAATTTTATAAACTGGTCGGTCTAAAAAGCAACGTTGTTGTTTCTGTGTCTGGATTTCTCTACGTCGGCCTCTCTCTTGATCTCTAGGTTGGTTGGCTCAACTCGCTTAAATTATCCGTAAAACCTGCACCCATCGATTCAACGGTTTCGCTATTTGAACAATACAAATGGTGTTCATTTTTAGACACCAAAGGGTTAGGCCCTTGCCAAAGACTAATGTTTTATGAGAATGGTATCTTTACCACATAGATCATCTTCACAAAAATTAGTGTCAAAATTTTTTTAATTCCATGAAAAGTTGAATCTATTTGTCGCCCTTTTTGTTTTATCAATCTTTGATCGACTTTTTAATGGGGTTAAAAGTTTATCTGATCTATTTTTTCTCTGAAATCTAGTTTTTTTTTAAATCTAGGGTATCCGGGTCTCTTAGAGCACCAGACTAGTCCCTAGGGTGTGAGCAGACCTCCCTATCCATACACAACCGGTTAAAATCTTATTGTGGGAGTGGCAATCAGGAGGATCGATCACTCGACCTCCATTTTGTGAGGTGAAAGTCTTGACCACTTAGAAATCTAGTTGTGTACATGGTACATAGGAATAAATGTCTGGTTTGAAAGTGACTTCAGCAGAGTTGCGTGCCAAAAGCTTAAGGGACCCTAGCAGCTGTTTAAAGTTTAAATCTAGTAAACAGCGTACATAGGCGATGGAGCGATGGATTGTCGCCAATGAACTCTAGTGTTGCCGATTTAAAAGGATCCGTCTTTTTCCTTTCTTTTTCCCCTTTCCTCCTTTTATTTCCTTGTATATAAATGGCATAGTTTGATTTGATTGCGCCCTTTATTTGGTATGCCTAATAAGTTTCTTTTTATGATTTCAAAAGTGGGACTTTGATGTTAACATGGCATTTAGGGTTAGAGTTTTCTGTTTCCTCCTCATATATCCCTCTCTTTTTATGTTCTTGTAGACGGAGGAGTTTGGAGGAAGCTCTGCTTTGTTGAACTACTGAAGTTATATCCAACTAATTAAGAAGGCGATTCAAGACAAAAACAGAGAGGGCAGTTTTTTACAAATCTTTTAAATCAGACAGTAAGTTTATTTCAGTCCCAATCTTTTGTTTGTTTGATCGATTTATCAATGTTTCGAGTTCTTTACAAACAACTTCTAAGACACCACATCCCAACCACTGAACCACCAACAACCCACCCCTTCAATCTCTATAATGTTGTTCTTCATCATCATCATCATCCTCATCGCAATCCACATCTCAAATCCATGTCTGGAATTCCAGAATCTACATCCCCAAGATCATTTGCAGTAGAGTACCTTATTAACTCATGTGGGTTACCCCCGGAAACAGCTTACTCTGCAGCGAAGAAGCTCTATTGTTTAACTTCCGCAGACAAACCTGACTGGGTCCTCTCTCTCTTAAAAAAACATGGATTCACTAAAACCCAGATCGCAAGACTCATTTCCATGGACCCGATGTTTCTCTGCCCGGGCCCATATACTGACCTACAACCAAAACTCAAATATTTTTTTGATATGGGGGTTTCTCATTCAGAGGTTGCAGACCTTATTGCCTCCAATCCAGTGATCTTAGGTTGGAATTTGTGGAAAACAAACATGCCTGTTTTCAGTTTCCTTAAGAGATATATTGGTGATAGTGCTGCCATCCTGACCATATTCAAGAGATGGCCTGAGATTGTCGGTTGCAATCTAGAAGTAGATGTGAAACCTAATATCGCAACTTTTCAAGATCATGGTGTTCCGGATTGCAACATTATAAAATTCTTTATCTCCACCCCAAGAACACTAGGGTTGCCACGTGAAGATTTTAATGAGACTATCGAGGTAGTTAAGAAAATTGGAATCGATCCATCAACACCGACGTTTCTCTCTGCTTTTCGAGCAATAGCTCTCACGAGCAAACAGAATTGGGCGGATAAATGGACGATTTGGGAGAACAAATTTACGGTCTTTCGGAATCTCGGTTGGTCTGAAAATGATATCCTTTCTATGTTCAAGAAGAACCCTGGCTGTATGGTAGGGACACAGCGGAGGATAAGGAGAGGATTGGTATTTTTCATTGAGAAATACAAATGGAAGCCATCGGAGTTCTTGTTACACCCATGGTTATTAAGGCTTAGTTTGGAGAAGAAGATAATCCCACGGTGTGCAGTGTTTGAGATTCTGAAGTCCAAAGGGATAATAGGTGAGGAACTGAAAGTGACTTCAGCTTTGAAAGTGTCTGAGAAGGACTTCATAGAGAAGTATGTGACCAAGTACCAAGAACAAGTCCCTGAAGTGAAGGAAGCATACAAAAAAGGTGGGGATGAATTTGTGGGATTGGAATCTCAGGATTTGGAGGGTGATGTTGAGGTAGTTTAGTAGTAGTATAGTTCCTTGTGTTTTGCTTATTAGTAATTTTACTAGTTTAATATTTGAAGTTAAGCGCCTGTTTTCAGTTTGAATGGTGTATGAGTAACTCGGTATCTTCTCCCTTTTCTTTTTTCCTTGTTTAATTTTTCGTTTTTTCAATTAAGTAGTCATCTTATCTTGTGGATTTATGCCATGGATGATGTTCTTGTTCTTGTTAGTAGTAATTTAGTAGTAAGTTGTAGTGTTTGGCTGGCTTACATATCTTAATGGTTGAGGCTAGAGGGACCATCTTTTTTGGATTGAGAACTTCGTGCCGGCCTTTCTTTGTGTAACCAGCCATTTTTTCCACCCTTCTTCGTGGACTTCAAAGCTATTCCAACTATCCAAGGATTTACTTGAACGGACCATTCAGTGACCTCGCCCTGTAACTCTTAACCATTCAGTGACCTTCCCCTTCCCCTTTACCTCTCTTATTCTCTCCCCCCAAGAGTGTTTGAAATTCTTCTATCTCAAGCAGCAGCAAGGTTTTCTAAGTCTCCATCTCCATCAGACATCCATCTATGCGTACATGGCAAACCCTCCCACGTCGCCACCACCACCCAATCCCACTTTGCCAAACCCCGAAACAGCGCAACCAACATAGTTGCATTACAGGAGATAAAGAAGCAACACATACCCAAAAACAGTGCAACCAAAGTAGGTTTATTACAAGAGAAGACACAACAATTAATTAGAAAATGATGCAGCTATTTGGGTTGCATTCTAGCAGATAATTCAATGAACACTTCACCACCACCAATTCACCATCACCACCACTTCACCACCACCAATTCACCATCACCACCACTTCACCACCACCAATTCACCATCACCACCACTTCACTATCGCTAAACCCACAAAAAAGTGCAATCAATTAAAATAGTGGCACTACTAAATATAACAACACAAACCTAGAAACAACACAACCAAAGTAGTTGGACTACTAGAGATGAAACAATAATTAATTAGAAATGACGCAACCAAAATGGTTAGGATGCTTATGTGGTTGTATAAATTTATCTAATACAACTCAATTGCTTTAGTTGCAGGATTCATGAGTTTGAGTTGGTGGCGCAACCATTTTTCTTGGCTTAAAATATATATATATATATATATATCTTTACTAGTTATAAGGCGCTCCTCCTTGCTACACTGCAGTTTGGAGTGAGCCCCTTAAGCCTTTGAAAAAAAAAAGTTAGAGAGAGAAAGAGAGGGGAATGAGAGAGATGGGAGCCGCCCATTAGGTGGGACGTTGCTACAGTTGCTAAGCTGTAGTAACGTCCTCACTAAAAATAGTTTTTTTTCTTAAAAAAAAATATTTTTCTAAAATACCGGATATATCTTTTTACATTATTTATTTATTTACACTTGGTTTACACTTGCCAATGGGGTCGTATGGAGTCGATCCAAGGGATGATTTTTTTGGATGATGATCTCATCGACGTCTAGATCACTTCTGACTATACAAAGTTATTAGTGGACCCACACAATATCTATATAATTTATATTTAGTTTACACTCCACTTACACCAATTTTAGAGCTCACTCAAATTTGATTTAAGGGCTAATTTTGTGTATAGAAGATCTCCTCATTGTTCAGATCATATTAATCCAGGATTCTACAAGTGGCATCACATACAATTTTTTTTTAATAATAAAGCGCCCTAAAATTTCTCAACTCACACGCGCGCGAAGAGGCAAAATGAGTTTGTCACGCGCAAAGCGCGTGTGGAGGTGCGCGCAAAGCGCGCGTGGGTGGTAACAGGTGTAGTGCGTTTGGACATCTAACCCACGCACACGAGCGCATGAAGGGAGGATGGACAACTAACTCACCAATTCCCCCTTCTTGAATACCATGAACATGAAAGCAACTAAAACATAAGTACAACAACGTAAAATCAAGGATATTTCAATAGTTTCCTTAGACGTGCTTCTTATGTGGGACATCATATTTGAGTTGATCACGGTTGTATTGAAGAGGCTCTAAAATGAAGTTTAATAATTAAGGGGAGACTAAGATGGTTTATCTTCCCTTAATTCCTCCCAAATGTAATGAACGAGTGTTTTAAGGTCCTGCTTAGAATCCAACGAATATTTGCATCCTACAAATAATAAGAATACTTCAAATTTTAATGGTAACCGGGAATTTTCGCAATTTTAATAGTGTTCGGGAACTACCACAGCTATTTCATCTCATCTTTATAGGGCATTGCAAAGTACCATGAAGTACACCAATATACCATCGAAAATCATTAAAAGTTGAAACATTCTTAGTATTTGTATGATGCAAATATTCGTTGGGAAGATAGCATGCCAGGGCTTTTTAAAATTGATGCAAATGACAATGGCTGCAACAAATTAAGTTCAATAACAACAGTAAAATTATATCATGGCCTAAAATTGAAAAGACGATACGAAAGTTTAATTAATCAATAAATATTGATGTTCAATTCTGATAGCATTGGGTTTGGGTTTTCTCTATCGTGACTACACATATAGGTTTCGCAGGTCCAGAGTAGTAGGTGATCATGCTAGTTCGGCGGAAGCTTCTGAAGGTCTTGCTCTTCTTAGAGCAATGCAATGGGCAGTCTCTATAAATCTTCGCCGAGTTATTTTTGAAGGTGATTGTGTCTCAATCACAAAGTATTTCGACAGCTGTCAAACAAGGCTTGATTGGAGAACCAAAAATGTTTTAGATGAAGCTAAAACTTTGAAAAGCCAATTCGAGTCAATATTGTATATCTTTGTTTATAGGTGTGCCAATAAGGCAGCTGATTGTCACGGACCAGGCCGACACATGTGCCATCCGTGCCATTCCGCGTGTCGAACGCAGTGTCATTGGCCCAGGACGTGCCATGGGCCGAGACCAAAGTGAGCTGAACGTACCTATAGGTTGTTGGGTGCGTGTTGGACAGGTTGAATATGCACATGAGTGTTGGCCCGACCCAATGAACCCAAATCAGCTGGCAATGTCTGGAGTTCTCTAGAATTCTCTAGAGAGGTGTAGACACTAGCACTCTAGAAGTCTCTAGAGGCTTGCGGGACATTCTAGGAGGAAGGCCCTAGAATATTCAGGAAGTGTGTGGACACTCCTGGAAGCTTGTAGATATGTCTAGAAGGTTCTAGACAGCTCTTGTACAGTGTAGCTTAGAGATAGCGTAGGAAATCTCTAGAAGCTTCATGAAGACTCCCTTAGGCCTATAAATAGGGGAGCCTCATTCATTTGTAGCATCCAAGAATCCAAGCAAGGAACAAGCAACCAAGAGTTGTAGCTAAGAATTGTAAGCTTAATAAGAGTTAAGGTTTTCTCTTTAAGCTTCTCTTGTGTATTCTTGACTGTGCTGTGAGCTTGGCTAACCAGGGAGGGTTCTAAGCTTCATTGAGCGGAAAAGGCTGACTTGACTAGTAGGGGAAGACTAGTTCAAGTGCCGCACAATCGCATAGCAACAAGGCGAAGTGCTAGGGTCGTGACATGATGCTTTAGCAAAAAAAAGCTAGAATGCTTGCAGCAGGTGGAACTGAAAGTTGGATTGGAAATCCACCATCGTTTATTTTTGAATATCTATCAAACGATGACACAAATGTAACCGAGGCTATGGCCTAGTTCTGTTATATGCATGTTTGTTTTTATCAAAAAAAAAAAACAAAGTATACGAGTATCTACCTCATGATCTGAAATTAATTATTGAAAATTATGAAGTTTGTGGGCTTCCAACTCAAAACCAATTGGCTATGAGTGGTGTGACCCAGGATCATTATATGTTGGATTTGCTAGGCTCTTATATCCCATGTGGGACTATTTTCAACACGCCCCCTCACGTGTGACATTCTTTTGAGCCTAACACGTGAGTGATGTGACCCAGGATCATTATATATTGGGTTTGCTATGCTCTCATATCCCATGTGGGACTATTATCAACAAAAATGGGCCATAAGCAAGAGATAGAAAAGGAAAACCGCAGCATTACGTACAGTATTTTCATCATTAATTGATGAACACTAGCTAGGAGCCTAGGACTAGGCAGAGTGGAAAGAGATTTAATTCAACCTACCGGCTACCACTTCCATATAGACTTAACTAGTTAATTATGCCTAAAATTGACTTCAAATATTACAAGAAATACCAAAATTTGGCCTACTTAGATTTGCCAAAGTGCTGGATAGAACATCTTATGTCCCCATTTGCCCGGTGCCCACGCTAACTTTGGTCTGTGTGGTTCACATGGAGTTGAACCAACGGCTATAAGATTGTTCTACTTGCCATGTGGATCATTCTAACAAAAATTCAATAATTTTCTAAAATATTTAATCTAATTAGAAGTTTTTTTTTGGAGGATAAGTCGAGGTTAAGGAGACCCCTATCGATAAAATTAATAAAGTCAATAGTTATTACATCGTTTTTACTTTGCCACTCATATCCCCAAAAACTATCTTCTTTAATTCCTCAGTAAATAAGCTGGGCAAAATACCTAAGAATTCAACAGAAGGGTACAAACCTGCAAAATGATCAGCAACTCTGTTAATTTCTCGGGTAAATGTGCTGAATTTGGAAATATTCCACATGGCAATACAATCGTCTTTTAATTGAGTAATGAACGGTTGATTTGTACTGAATTTGAAAATATTCCTAGTGGCGATACAATCATCTTTTAATTGAGTAATGAACGGTTGATTTTTCAATAACTTTTGTTGGTGTTAGATGTCTTAAAATAAACTAATTTTTGGTGATAATGATCTGTATGACGAGGAGAACATCCTCACTAAAATTCAGTTGTTAGTTCGACCCCATGTGAACCCCATAAATAAAAAAATAAGCGTAGCGACAAGAAAGGGACATACAAAATGGGAATGGAGGATCAGCTCTCCAAATGACGTATTATATCTTAAGGGTGGTGCTATTAGGTGTCGAGTAAATGGTTAAGTGTATTAATCAGAACTGGATATGATGATGTGTCCGGGTATGATGGAAGTAACCTGGAACCAGGTTGATGGATTACGTGATTCTTGAAGGACTGACACTCCTTCCAGAGAAGGCCCTGTAAGATGGAAGTAGGAGGTGGATGAAGAAGGAGAGAGAGAGAGAGAGAGAGAGAGAGAGAGAGAGAGAGAGAGAGTCTTTTTGCCGAATTATCTCTTGTCCTTTGAGGCTTACCCCTCGGGGTATTTATAGCCTTTCTACCTTTAGGTCTCTCCCCTTAGATTCCCTTTCCTCCCCTTCCTCTTCTGAGAAGTTTTTTCTGGGGTCAGAAGTTTTAAATTAGACGGATTTTTTGTAAAAATAATCTAAACGGTGTGAAGAAGTACCTCACCAAAAATCAACCATTGGATGATCCCTAAAGGATTGGTGTCTAGAATCTACACCATTTTTGGATGGTGTCGCGCTGGTGTATATGCTAATCTGTCCGGGCTGAAATGCAATTTTCCAATTCTCCATTAAAACTTGCTTGTTTGATTTACAACAGTTCAGTACAATCTCCCTTTCAAATTCAAACACGTCTGTACTGTATAAAACGTTCTCAATTCCATGTTCCATAATACTAGTTCATCAGTCATCACCATTTCAAATTTAAACTAACATACATTACTCAAATTTGTCAAAGAGAAAAAAAAAAAAACAAGCTAAGCAGAACTTTACAGTGAATAAAGATGGCTGGAAGCTTGGAAAACTAGTATCAGTGTTAATAAACTTACAAAAGAACTAATAAATAGTAGATACTGTGAGTTGATGGGCTTTCTATAAGCTGTTGGCTATAATTTTAGAAAAAAAATAGCCTTTTGATTCCTTTCTGCTTACATGGTCAAATTGTGCATTCTTTGGAAGCTGAGAAAAATCCACAATCAAAAGTTCCAGCATCCCATGAGAGCACTGATATCCATTATTGATGTTGTTCATTAAGCACTCCTCAACAGTTCCTATATCAGTGAAGCTACTCTGACCAGGTTGCAAATCCCAGTAAACAATATTCGGTTATGCTTCATTAAGATCAACATACCCAATCAGATTAGGATCACAACGTCCTTGCACCCTCCTCAAGCTACAGCAAATGTTAGATCTCGATTCAGTTGCTTTATCCAAAACAATAACACTAGAAGTTTATTGTTTTCTTTTTTTTTTTTATTGTGAAAATAAATGTAAAGTTATCAAAAGAAGTCTACCTTGAGAAGAAGACTGTGAAAGCGTGACTTCACCCAACCAACCCAGTCTCTTAATTTATCCTGACTTGAAGCAGCAAGAAAATTTCGCACAAAAAGTTTGTATTTATTAGTGTAGGGGAAAGGTTCAAGTAGACGGCTCCATTCCAAATCTGGCCTCAAAATGTCCTGCAATTAAACAAGTGAAGTGTTACTTTGGATACTATCCCTCTTAGAAACATATAAATGGACAAACCAAAACCATAAAAATCCAAAGGTTAATATTTGGAAACTAATGACTTCACTCAAAGTAGATTCATCCTTCAGATCCAGTGTACCAGCCCACACAAAATTCGCAACCACCGAGAGCTTATATTTCCATGGATGATAATGATGCCAATAATGTTTCTATAGATGATAAAACTGAGTAGAGCGAAATCAGAACATTCCAGAAATTGACTACTGGGACTTCTAAATCCCAGTTCCAAACATTTGTCGGAGCGCAAAAAATGAGCAACCTTCAAAAACATTAACCTAAGACCACGAGCAAAATGGCCAACTTTGCAATCGCTGTTTCAGGTTCTGAGCTACAGGTCAACCACTACCTACAGGAAAATGAACTACCTTAGTCTTAAGCAAAAACAACATTAAGAATCAAAGAAGCATGCCCTGGCCATATCACGTCCTCAACAGAACTTCTGAGCCTGTCGAATGTGCTCCTTGTGATAATAGAACTGTTAGTATTATCCCACATCGCCTGGGCACTTTGGATTTGTGAAGTTTATAAGCCTTGGGCAACCCTCTCCTTGCAAGCCAGTTTTCAAGGAGAGTTAGGCCCAATGGGCCTTAACATGGTATCAGAGCAGGGTGTCTTAGGGATGGGTCGGGTCTGTTAGCTCTAGCCCTGCGTGGAGGGGGAGTGTTAGTATTATCCCACATCGCCTGGGCACTTTGGATTTGTGAAGTTTATAAGCCTTGGGCAACCCTCTCCTTGCAAGTCGGTTTTCAAGGAGAGTTAGGCCCAATGGGCCTTAACAAGAACGACAAAATTCTTCCGAACCACAGGGAACTGAACAGGAAATAAGGAATGTTCTGCATTGATGCTGGCCAAAAATGAGTAACCTTGAAAACCGTGAACCAAAAACCATGAGCAAAACGGCCAATTTTGCAACTGAAATTCCAGGTTATGGGCTATCGGTCAACTACTACCTACAGAAAAATGAACCACCCTAGTAACAAGCAAAAACAACATTAGGAATCAAAGAAGCATAGACTGGACATATCATGTCCTCATAGGAACTCAGTCCTGCTCTTGTGGAATGTGCTCCTTGTTATATCACAACGGCAAAATTCACATGGACCACCTGGAAACTGAATGGGCATTAAGGAATGATCTCCATTCACGGGTGGCAATGAAACTTCCAGCATCACTGGGGTGAGCCAGTGCCACAATGCAAAAGTTTGAAAGAATTTTGGGTATTGATGCTGGCATAAGGATATTTCTGACAGACATATATGCGTTGAGAACGGCCATATGGATTCCTCTAAAAAATCCAACCAACTACAAACAGATACAGAATTCCATTGGGATTTAATTACCAATATAAAGCAGAGCTCACAATAAAATGTATATGTCAACAGGAATTTTCCTTACACTGCCATACACTTCTCATCATCTTAGCCATAATTTAAGTTATCGCAGCATCAACTGGAACTTCTGAAATGGATTGACCAAATAGAGCATCAAAAGATTTATTAAGAAAGCAAACAATATGTACAATAGTATGAAGATCATTAGTAGAAACTTGTATCATAATCCTTGAATGTGCTCTTTAGTGTTTGGATCACAATCCTTGTATGCTATAAACTTAGAATACTTGAACTAGTTTTATCCTAGAGCACATTCAATTACGCTCAATAACTCAAGTAAAATATGTTGGCCAATTTTCATGCAGCCTCAAAGTAATCAACACATCTAGATGCAACTACTAAGACAGATGTGAGATGCTACAATGCCGACCATATTCCAAATATAGAAAACCATGCAAGTACCTCGAAGTTTGGAACTATTTGAAGGCAGCATTTCAAATGAAATACATAGTCTAAAAACTTAGCACTAAGCTGTTATGGGGATTCACTTTACTACGATAAAAGAAGCTCAAGCTGAAAATTTTTAATAATAAACACCACTTCTTTTGCATAAATCATAAACTATTTCTCCACTTTAACAATTACAATACACAGCAACATTGACAGTTGACATTCAAATCCTAAACTAATATAAAGTCAGACATTCCAATTCGTACTTTCTTCTTACATAAAAAAACCCATAGAGAGGGCAAAGACAAAAAAAAAAACAGGAAGTAATTTCATCAAAAAAGATCCACGAGATCTGCAACAAGTTCTTCATTCCCATCGATAAATTTATCCTTAAATGTATCATCACTCATCTTAAAAACAGGACCCAATTTGATGTTCTCATTGACTTTCTTCTTCGAAATCAGAAGTTGAATAACGGCATAGCGAGGGTTGAGCTTTTTTTCCGGGGAGAGGGTGAAAACAACAGGATATTTAGAGGCCTCAGCTGGACCCCAATTCAACTTGTTTACAAGAAACTTTAAAACCTCTCGAATCTTCTCCTCAGAGCCCTCCATCACACGGGGTGATTTCCTAAACAGATTAATCACATCAGCTTCATTCCAGCCAAAATTAGGAAAAACCTTCAATTTATTCTGCCAAATTTCCTCTGAGACACTTGATAGTGTCTGCAGTGCAGTGCAAAAATTTTGGTTCCTTGGATTGAAACCAAAGCTTTTTACCTTTAATACAATGTCCCGGAACTTATCTATGGGGACATTGAAGGTTCTAGGTGCTCGGATTAGCAGCCTAGTTATATTGGACTTTGGCATCCCCTCTTCACCTCCTAACTCCCTCAGGCAAGCTTCTATGGAGTCTTTGCTAGACTTAAATGCGCGGGGACAGCGTTTAAGGATGGTGATTATATCTGAATCTTGCTCAGCATACTCCCTAAGCAGATTATAAGAAGGTATGATCTGCTTATCTAGGCTCATGTTGAGGATTGACGGTTGCTTGGCTATAAGATCAGCCATCACAGAACTAGGGACTTGAAAGCCAAAAAGAAAGGCAAGTTTAGGCTTCAAAACACTCTCTGGGTTATAAGTAAGAAGAGCTGGTACCTTACTTATAACTCCCTGGAGTTGGGTTTCTGTTAAGCCAAAGGACTTAAACGTTGCCCTCACCAAGTCAGGATTCTTGGAAGAGGACAACTGTTTAGGGGTAAATCTACAAAGGCTTGGTGGCATTGGGAGCCTAGTTACAGTCTTAAGTTTTTTGGACAGCAAATTGAACATTGTGTTTGATGAGAATAAGAACAGAAGAAGAAAAAGAAGATAGAGCAGAATAGAGACTCACTGATTGTGGGTGATGAAGCTGGGATGCTCGAATCCAATCTGCTAAGTCTTCCTTTATAATAATCCTTCTACTCCTCCTCTCCATTTCTTCCTCCTCAAACAAAATGATGCTTAACACAATAAATCTCTTGCAGCGGATCAGAAGATGAAATTTCAGGCGGCGTCTTGCAGATTTGTGAGAGAACAGAGAGAGGGAGAGGGACATCTTTGCCCAAAATAAATCAGACATAAACTTGGTGAAGAGAATAACAGGGAACGATTTGGGAAAGAACCTTAACACTCTCCCTCTCTCTCACTCTCTCTATCTCTCTCTCTCTCTCTCTAAACATCTCTCTAAGACTTTAACAGAAGAAACAGGGGAAGCATAGGAAGTAGAGAAAGCTTTGTAAATAATAAACTCGCGGGCTTTCCAACGGACGATTGTATACTCCAGGGACTTCCATAAGTACTCAACTCCTATACTCCCTCTCCTTGTATTGCCACGTGTTATACAATTTCTACAATAGAAAGGGGACAATGAAATTGAGGCTAGAATTGTGTGGTGTTGTCCACCCACTTTGTCTTTGGGTGAACAACAAACTGGTCCGTCGTCAATCATCTCCTTTAAAAAATTGGACTCTTTTTCTTTAAGTGGGTCACACAGGCCCTCTTACTTAGATATGATCCAAATAATATAAATAATATATATATAAAAAAATCAGCTGATATGGACAACTCTAAGAAACTAAACAAAATACAAAACTAAAAAGCTTATCATGTGCCTTAGGGCACATGTTAACAAAATCCATAATGTTTATGTATGTGATGATGTACGTTAAAGCATGCCAATATGTATGGATGTATCTGTCTATGTATATATAGTGCTAGCTGCCAGCTAGCTATGTATATATGTGATGATTGCATATTCGCATCCATAACTTAATTAGATATTGGGTATATATTTGTACATCAATGCTGGATACCTGAGACCCGGTATTTAATTTAATCCAGAACCAATTCTCTCAACTGTAGTCCACAGATTTTAGTATGAGAATTGGAACCATATGTATATAAAATTGGGTTCTGGTTTCTTGATCGAGAACTAAATATTGAAATTACATTGTTTATATATAATATTGAAATTACAAACACAAAACTGTATTTAATTATAAATAAGGGTTATTATGACCAAAAAAAAATTTACAGGACCATAATGGTTACATGTCTTTTGATTTTGTAATGCTACATGCTCTTTCATATTTAAAAAATAAATAAATAAATGTTTGTAATTTGATAACCGTTTTTGAATTTTAAATTTTTTCTCTATATTTTTTAATAATTACAAAATATGTCACATATATGCAGTTAATTAGTAATTGTGTGTTCTAGGGAAAAATAAGGTTGCAAAAAGTTAGGAAATTAATAAGAATGATGAAAGCCCAAAAAAAAATATATCATTAAAAAATTGGTTATAAATGAGAAAACTATACCTAACAAAACTTGAATCTATCCCACTTTTCGGCTTGACATAATTTTGACTTGTTTAAAAATATACCCTATTTAGAAACGTGTCATAGTTTGGATTGAGCATCTTTTAATCTTGAGTTCTTGACTCATCAACCGCGTTAGGGTTAAAGTACACAATTACATATCACTTTAATTTTCTCCCTGCAGAAAAATATCAAATTAGTTAGAATTAGATTTTAAAAAACTGACTAGTTGAATAAACTGAGTCAAAATTATGGACCGGCTAATCTATCAACCCAGTTAACGAAAAACAACAATAATCGGGATGAGAAAGAATTCAAGTGTAGTTCGAATTCAAAATTTAAAAGTTGATAAAAATTTTAAAAATATATATAAATAACACTTATAAAATTTGATATGATTATACTTTAGACCTTTTCAATAACATGTAATATATTTGAGTTTGATGAAAATTAATTTTGTCTAATAACCTCATTACAAGTGGATTAAAATTTACAATCTTTAACGATTATGTTATTTATTAGAGATAAAAGATAGGTCAAGCTGCATTAACAAGACATAAGTCACGCCATAAACAATAAAACTTTTTGGCCCACCCATGTTACAAAATAAATGCCAGATACTTATGTGGCAGGGTGGGACCTACCACTTTTTCTCTCCCAAAAAGTATTTTGAGGGGTTTCCAAACTTATGTGGCAGTGGGACCCACATGCCACATAAGCTATCTGGCATTTGTTTTGTAATATGGTCGGGCCAAACAGCAGTGCTGCGCCGTTGAGACGTTTGTATTTGTGCCCAAAACCGATATTTGAATCCCTAGCCGATATTTGTGTA